>JBCAUA010833708.1:0-14039 GCA_038406235.1 Peronia verruculata
GGGATGAGGGGGGGGGGGTTACAGTAGTCTTGATAAGCCTTTTAATTTTTTTCTGGGGCGAAAGGAAGAGTTGAGGATACTTCATTCGCATATAGCATACATGTATTCATTTCAGTGGTACTTTTTCGAATTGTCTGTAACCTAAAGAAACCCCCAGTGGAGAATGAAAATCAACCCAGTGGAGGTTACATAGTGATCTCGTCATTGTTGGCCCGAGGCAATGGTATATGCCCACCACTACCTAAACCTGTGAGGAGTCGTCGAGTGTTTGTAACACTGCGCACTGTATTTGGTAATGCAGCGAACATTTCTTTTTCTCCGCTCTTCACTTTGAGCTCTTTCGGAGTGAGAGACAGATATCCAGACAGACAAACCTATGGATGTTAAGGTGGACAACTGGGCAATTCTGAATTAACCAACTGTTAAAGTTCTTGCGGGGGAGGAAGGATCCCCTAATGCTCTCCCCCACAGTGTCCAGTATACACTGGACAACAGGGGTATTCCAATATGGGGCAGTACAGATTATAAAAAAATGACCAATAATAAATATACAACAAACAAGCAAATAAATAAATAAATAAAATAAACAAATAAATATCGCTTTGAGTAAATATTACTATTGACACCATTAAGGATACTACTATTGACACCATTAAGGAACTGCAGAAAGTGAATGTTACTTTTGATTAAATTTCTATTGGAAGCTTTTCAGTGATTATGGTCCTTAAATACCTCTGAATATCGAAAGATAAAATACTCACAAAGTATTCCAAACAGACAAAGATAAAATAAAATAAGACAAAAAACTTACCCGAGTTGCGGATAAAAGATCCATGGTGTTATGTGGCAGTTGAATTCCACGATCTTTTGGATTCAGGACTCAAGTCAGAGTTTATCCAGACACCGATCTTCACAGTGCGCTAAACGTTATGTCCCCTAATTCACGCAGCGGATCTTGACAAGAGAATCTAAGTATCCGTTCTTACAGTTTCACTGTCGTTCATTAACTACCGATCCACATGAAGTTTTCACTTTCTTGAAACGGGCTACAAGTGTCTATATCTTGAATGTTCTACAGAGCTATCAATAAAATGAGCACGTTTTAAATTGTATAGACGCACTACCATGCACAAAAGCACACATGTACGAAGAAAACAATTTTTCGTCGCAAACTAAACTATTTCAAGATTATAATATTTCGGTCTTACAAATTTTCTGTTTCACTCTTTTCCAAAAGATAAGCGATGGATTACCCGAATCTCTCTTTCACTTTCGTTCAGAACTTTATCAAGATAAACCAGCGAATCACAGACTTCTCGGGCACAGACCGTTCGTGCGATATTTTTTTCGAGCCCTAAATAAAAACTGAACCCCAACTTTTCATAATATGCACACGTTGGCCTACTGCACAAATCCTCTCCACCGCATTCGCGGCAAACATGTCTATTTATCTTGTGAATCAGCCCAAACTAGAAGTGGTAACTTCTATCTTTCTAGGCGACCGACGCAGTCATCATCACTTTGTACACAATCTGTTTATTTTTCTTTTTTCACCCCAACGAAGTTAGAACCTTAAACAAAATTTGGATAGGCCTATTGAATTCAAAATTACGCTGCCTTTATTTCCCTGCGGCCTATCAGACAGTAACTGTTATCTGATGCGTCATATTTAATAAAGAGAGACATCACGCACGTATCTCAACTGTTTAACAGGCAACGTAAAAACTTGAGTATACAATCCCAACAAACTGTGCTTGCTTAGAATCACTTTACATCTCCCAGAACATGTAAGATAAATTTCAGATACAAGAACTCGTCGTATGTATACCCTTATTTCAGTAACACAATGGCAATAAAATCTAAAAATCTAATAAAATCAGGGAGAAACTGAAAGTCTCGTAATAACACCGATTATCGTAAGAAACCTTGAAATATCGCACATGCAGGTATCAATATTGATCAATACATAAGAAAACCTAGGAAAACCTCTCGCATGCATAGTAATATAGGTAAGAGATTATGCTAGCCAACCAGAGGAACCACAACTGTGGCACTTGATTCGATCGAGGCTTCTGAACCTCAGCGCAAACAGACTACCATCGAAATCCGACGTCTGTCGGCCCGACCTGAATGACTTTTCGTGGGCCGGCATAATGATTGAACTTTATTAAACCGTTATAAATCCTGTAGATCTAGTTGGTGTAGCTCGTGTAAGTATTCTGTTACGTCCTCTCTAAGCTGTTCAACCTCTTGCTGGTGGTTATCATGTTAGCCCTTTCCAGCCAATCTTAATGATTCTCGATCCATTAAGCGGTTCTCTACTGTGCAAAACTTGTAAAACGAAACAAAAATCAACTGAAAACTTTCTACCGCTCACACAAGTTGGTAGACAACCGCTGATAGATGTGCAAGTCAAACAGATTACGTGCTGTTCGAATCCAATTTACTACAGCAGACTTTCTTTGCAAAACAGTAATGGAACAGCTGTTTGTAGGGTTGAATCACCAAAACACCCTACACAATACTGATACAAGTAATTTTATCTCAGTCCCCACTGGTCATCGGAATTGTCGTAGTGCATTCAAGAATTTGCTTCGTGATAACACAAAGCAATAGTTTATCATGTCCAATCTCTGTGTGTAAGCATGGCAAGGAAAGGTGTAATGTGTGCCCAACTGTATTTTCAATTAACTGTTTCAGACCCGGAAGTGCCAGGACAAACTCCTGGAAATAAGGATATTCTAAGAAATGACAGTTTCGGCCTGAAGACAGAATACAGTCGATAGCTTTTCTATCATGGTGTGAATGAGCCATTCTGACGACAGCAAGATCACTTTCCTAGGCCAGGTACAGGAGTTTCACAATAAATATTGTAAAGAAAAAATACAACCCTCCCCCCTCCCCTTGTTAAATGAAACATAGGTAACTGAAAAGTCGGGGGGGGGGGGGATTCTCTTCCTCACCGTGGTATTTTAAAAGTACATACTCACACATAAATCACATTATACAAATATATTGTGCTTGTATTTAATTTTATTATTGCCTCACTTGTTTCAAATAAAAACAGAAACTTAATTGGATGAAAAAAAAAAAAGAAAGGCTAATTTTTTTAGAAAGTAATTCAAGTAGAAAGAATAATGAACAGATATTTCAGCAGATCAGTAATACCTTGCCATTTCCAAGGTTTAAGGCGCTTCCATTGGAGAGGTTTTGGTATTATAATATGGCCTAAATATAACAGTAACTATAACTGACGGAATTTGTGCAATTTCAATAATCACTAAAAGACGTATTAATAATAATAATAATAATAATAATAATAAACACATTATCAATATTGACTATAATAAAACAAGTCGATAATACGACTTTTAAAGATGTAAGTCTGCATTTGATAATTGGTCTTCAGACTAATTATTTTTCTTGCATGGCCTCCAAATTTCATTAACTGCCCCAAGGCTTTTGATGCTTCATCTTCTTTTGCTTCAACAGTTGCATCACCATGTTTAATGTCACGTCCGCGGGTCTGGCTCTATCTGTCAAGTTTCTAGATCTAAAAGCTGATTCTTATCATCACGTGGGTCAATAAGCTCAAGGGAAAAGCAAAGAAGTAGAGCAGTCGAGTACAGTAAATCAGATTTCAGGTTGAAAAGAAAAACTGTTGGTTAATTAAATACAGCACTTTTGTTCAACAGGTAAGCCACGCAGAACTGTTAAACACCTGGTCATAGCCTACTTCACAAGAAGAGAAAACACTTTCACACACGGAGCGAAGTCCCACCTGTAGTCGTACTAGCTTTATTGTCGGCACGAAAGGTAAACTAATGATTAGAAAAATATCGAGTGTGCACATAATATACCAGCTCAGAATAGATCTAAAATAAGTGACAGATGCATACCCTCCCGCAAGGATGCGAGTCCACCGAAACTTCATTGTTTTGTAACGTGCTTTTCACAAACCTGGCGTTCTATTTTCTGGATTCTTTTCCATTTCGACCCTTGAAAGCCTAATCATCTTAAGTGCCACTACTATAACGTGGAGACACTATGCAATTGGATGTCTGAACACCAAACTGTCTTAGGTGCAAAATTCACACACACACGCACAAAAAAAAGGGGGGGGGGGGAGGAAGTATTCACAGGAAAAAAAAAACAAAACAAAACAAAAACAAATCAAAATTCTATTAAAAAAAAAACGGCATTGGTGCTTTGTGGGGGCATTGGTACTTTGTGGGACGATTAGGTTTCAAAGATCGATCTAACTGAATAGGTTGAACTTATCTTACGTTTCAAAGATCGATCTAACTCAATAGTTTGAACTTACTGGTTTGTCCTTGTCTACACTCAGCATCGCAGTTCCTATTTACCACAGAGATATGGGCAACTGTTTAAACACAATATGACTGGCCTGACCCTCGCTGATTCTGAAAACGCCAGTTTTCCATGACCTTTGACATAATAGGCAATCACTACTCACTTTTCCTTACAACCTGTAGCAGATGCGTATCTCAAAACGCTTCTATTCAGGTGAAACTTGATAAAAATGTACTACCGTCCACATAATAAATATGTCGTGTCATGTTAGCCTAAAATCACTCTGACCGTCTAAAGTACATACTGGTCTAAAGGCTCTTTCTCTGGTAGTAAACAACAACAGCACAGCAAAACAAGCAAACGGCAGATAGCCGCATAAACAAACTAAAATTTTCCAAGACTGACAATCCTAACATTTTTAACAATCTGACCACCCAAGAGACGCAATACCATTAATATCTTGCAGTAAAAAACAACAACAAAACTATACTGTACTATCCATTGGAAATAAGGCAGGTGCACGATCTAATGAACTAACTACTTGTTACTACAACACCTAACCTCAGGGAGACTGAAGAGCACCACACTGGTCACAGTCCTCTGAACAAAGAACACAAATGAGCATAATGACTACTAACGTCCTAACTAGCTCCATCATGAAGAGATATTAACCATCCCCGGGGTGGGGGGAGGGTGGGGGCTGACGTCCAGATAACCGCCCCACTGGACATTGAAAGGCGTATAAAAAATCCGTAACGGGGCTGGACCAGCTGACCGTTTTCCTCAAAAGAATCGCAACTTTATGTCAGGATCATAGACATTTGAAAACTGGACGTATGCACAGGTTTGATGTTCACAGTCACTCGTGTGGGTCTCTATCTAGACTCCGCGCTCGATCTTACTAAAACAAACCCGTTTTCAACACTTCATTGAGTCACAACTGGGGCAGATTAGAACCTAAAGTAGAGACTCGTCTCATGCCTTATCTCTATTCATGTCATAAATAATCGCTCTAGTAGACAAAAAGCCGCAGAACAAGGTTAACGTCCGGATATATCTCTACTTCTGGTGGTTCCCAGGCTACTCTGTACATAATACGGACAGCCACACCAGCGTTGCTGAGAAACAGTGAGACCATTCTGACGTACTTAAAGAACGCACACACACACATTTTCTCTAAAAAATCTCCGTTTCGACAGAAAATCAAGATGCAGTTAGCGACCTTTCTTTGAGTACAAAGGGAATAAAATGCAGTTTTCAGGGGATGAAGTCATATCAGTATGTGAAGAAATAATTGACAGTGAAAACGGCGTCTATCAAAGTTCATGGCACACCAGAGTTCGGGGGGGGGGGGGGGTCAAGAAAGTACAAATAGGCCATTATTTCTAATTTCCAAACTCCAACATTTGACTCCCATTAACTGTATCTACTCCACAGACTACTTCATGTGCCGGAAAAAGAGAAGCACCACACTGACAGCGTAAAGAGAAGGACGATTCTTAGTCGTCTCAGTCCCTCGTTCTCGCTGGTGTTGCTTTCAAACAAAATAATTGTTTCAGCTTCAGTGGGATGGCTCTAAATCTACATTAGCTGACTTTCCTGGTTAATAGTAAATGCCATTACAAAGGATTAGCATTATTATATTCCCCAAATAGTCAGGCGCTACTGTGATGCGTCAGGAATGATATGGTACTACACTATCCGTTGTTGTTGGGAAGAGAATCCAATGCAAAGCATAAGATGAATAAGTAGCAACTCTTTGAGGAGATCGGCCTCTTGACATTTCCTGGTTGAAGGAATGCTAAACCAGTCTTGTGGGTTTTTTCGAGAGCATTGATTTTTTTTTTTTTAATTTATTTTTTATTTGTATGTAGCCTCTCAACCTCAGAGTGTGGGGTTATCTCGGCTCTAGGTGCCTGCCCAGTGTGGTGAAAAGCATTTCTGTGGGTAGAAATTCGGAATTTGGAAATATTTCCCCGAACACCAGGGTCTCCGTCTACTTTTTTATCCGCCGTATAGCTGCCAGTGGTTCTTTATTTAACATGCATAAGGGAGGTGGGACCTCCTGAGTATACATATACATGTATGTCCTTTTCTTATCGGGAGATCAATAGTCCGGGACAGCCAGGCGTCGGGCTTCAATACCCAGAAAGCCAGGGGACCTTTGAGCCACTAATGCAGGGTATATATCTTTCGACTAGTTTCCATTCCATCCCCTGGTAGGATTCGAATTTCGAACCCATGACCAGCTTTTCGCCGAGGAGCACATGCCCAATCCCGTGGCCACGGCGAACACTCCCCCCCCTCCCCCCTCGTCCTCCTTCTTTCCCTCCGTAGCACTGATTTGTCGCGTGTTCAACCTTGAGAATCAGATACTGTCGCAGTCTTCGATGGATTCGATCTGATTCTCCAAGTGGTCGCTGATTTGGTCACATAGAAGTTGAAATCAGGTTGGGAAATAAAATGCCGATAACCATTTATGCATGTAATTTTATATCTATCGCCATGCCCTCCTTCCTATCACGGTTGCAATAAAACGTAATCGCTGTCAGGTCCAGGATAGTCCACCACACTGTGGGTGGGTCTCCAGTAGCCGCTTGTTCTAGTTCGCTTATCACATCAACTAGATCTAGGCCGCGTACCAGTGGCGTTGTTCGAGGGCAATAATCTGTCAAGTGCCCAACACCAGCAAATTTTTAATGTCGTCGTCTTCAAATACGAATCTAGCTAGTCTCATACTTTGGAAATGATGATAGCGTGGATACAGCACTATTTTGCCTCTTGATACAATTGCAAGAGGTTCAGAAAGTTGCCCGAGATAAGGACATCAAAGAAATCTATCATTTTGCACAACTTTTGAGAAATTTCAATGCCTGGCCTCAAATAAACTAAAGAGCCAAAGATGTCAAAAGTTAAAGAAATTATTATCTGCATTGCCCTTGTTGGCTGGATGATATTTTCTCCGCCGCAAAAGTGTGCGATGATGAGGGGCGGGAGCAGAAAAAAACAAAACAAAACAGAACACTTGGTAGGCTCTTTCTTATGAGAGATGTCACGCTTGTTATGGAGAGAAATAAGGAGAGGAGGGACAGCGAGCGCGGGGGGGGGGGGGGGGGGAGGGAAGAGAAAGAGAGAGAGAGAAAGAAAAAAAAGGGCAGAAAACAAAGAACGGAAACAACGGGTGAGATTAGAGAGTAAACAACGGTAAAGAGACCACCTGACGATGATGGGATGGGTGAAACAGCATTTGCCTAGGAAATTTTCCTGTTTCCAGTAATACAATGTACCTGTATAACGATCGGCAATGACAGGGAGGGTTTTCTCCTCACTCTCGCTTTGTTTTCAAATCCCATTTCGTCTTCTTTTAACAACAGCGCAACGTCGACTCAATGCACCGAGTTTGCTTTATAAACGAAGTTCTTATCCATGAAAAGCGTACATAATACCTGAGTGGAGTTAAGACATGGATACCTGATACTAATTATGAAGTAACTGCATAAGATGATTACCTTCCACATTAAATAGGTTTGGAGAACATACGTTATCCCATCTTTGGCAGCTATTACAATTATAGGCCACGTTTATAGTAAAACATCGGCAGATACAGTTACGAAAAGCGCTGCAAGAGCAGGAGTGGACAATGAGTCTTTTGCCACTCTGGCACCAGTGGAGAATGATCACTGTTTTGTCTGCATTAACGAAAATAGCCATAGCAAAAGTAAGCGCAGTCCTCGATGTAAAATTCATCACTGACTCCAACACAGTAAGTCGAAAGCAAAAACAATCCGCAGATGCTATGCAAGAGCACACACCATTTATTACTGTCTCTGTGGTCCTTTTTTTTTTTTTTTCAACAAATGAAGTCCCTCGTTAGAAAGATCTCCACAGAACACACCTCTAACCACAACCCTGGCCTGCATAAGAAGTGCATTCGGTAAATCGAAACGTAGATTACAATTACTGATAACCAAGTACGAAATACAGGGTATTTGGGAAAACCTGCCGACTTGCGGATACGGGAACAATGCGTTAACAGTTATATCGTTGGCAATATTAACATGATTTTTAAGTCGGAAAACAAACTAAAATAAATAAAATGAACGACAAACTGGGAAAAAGCCAAGAAATGACTTTGATAGTCAATGGCTAGCAAATCTCTAACGGCTACTGGTGCGAAGTAGAAACTGACATGCATTAGCTAACACGCACTGCTCTATCTGGGGAGAAACACATGCAATCTACTTTAGAAAGTGATAGATCTAGGAAATTTAGAAGTTCGCCAGCACTTGATTACATCCATATGAACGTTGTTATATCGGGATCCTGTGATTCAAACAAAACGTAATTTGAACACAACCGTCATCAAATAGATTTATCATCGTATATGAAAATGTTTCCAGAAAAGCACATAGATGTCCTGAACTTCAGCAACAGTGAACGATTCAATCCATTTTTATTACCGGAACCTATGAAATCATTGGACCCTATGACATGACACGCCATCAAAAGCGTTTTCAACTTATTTTAAGCCAGAGAAGGTTGCAAAACACACAGATCTAGCTGTTTTACTCTGCAACAAAGTCGTTCAAAGTCGTTGCTGGCTGCCTGTATCCCATACAAGTCTGACACGCAGTGATAGTATGATCTCTCAGTCTCTCTCATGACCTTGTAGATAATCCAAAGACCAGCAAGCCTCCTCTCATGCTCAAAAGACTTCACTAACGAAAGAAGGTACGCACTAAACATGAAATATCGGCAAAGTTTGTTATTATTACTATTACTATTATTATTACAAATAACACTGTCGGGATCACAAAGATTTTCTATGGTTATGTGGTTATGTTTTTCTTTTTTCTTTTTCTTTCTTTTCTATCGCTTATATCACTAAGGACATTGCAGGAAAAACAAGACGTCTGTCCGTTGCACGTCGGATGCCTGGACCGGGGGAATGTTGAACAAACACAGTGTCTCCTCTTTGACTCCGTCAATCTCTGTCTTCCTGGATTGATGGCTAAGTGAAAAAAACTACGAAAACAAAGGAACCAATCGTGGCCTGATATTTAATTAACACTTATCTTCAGGGGCTCCGCTAGATACTGCACTCTGCCCAGACAGCCATTCGCTGGTGGTTGAATGGCGCAGAGAGAATATTGCGACAGTGTATTCATACAGGTCTATAAAAGAAATTAGAAAGAGTTTGATAACAGTGGTATGTGTTTCGCATATAAACACTTGCTTCCAGAGACCAACCACATATTTCAGCAGCTATTATACACGACATCAAAACGAGCGTGGTTGCATATGTTCTGCATATGAACAGCTGCCTTCTGAGATTACATTAGATATGGTATTCTGCAATTTTCTACAGCTTGGTGAAACATTTTCAAGTAGGTTTGTTATTTAAAAAAAAAAGAATGTACTAGCCTACTTCACACTGAGATCGACCCACCCAAAGGTAGTGCGCAAAGCTTTATTTATTGACCCGCTGCTATTGACAGTGCGGCATATGTGACCAAAAAAGGTAAACAAGTAGATGGCCGACGTGATGGATGAACGAGTGGATGGATGGATGGATGGATGGATAGATAAATGGATGCATGGATGGATGGGATGAGTGGATGGATGGTATGATATAGAAGTGTAGGTGGATGGATGGCTGGCTGGATGGATGGATGAATGGATAGATGGATGGATGGATGGGAGCTGGCAGGTATTTAGAGATTCAGAACACACTGGTTGCCGTAAAGAAAAAATAACAAACTCAATAATCATTGAGTAAATTTAAAATGATCTCCATTTCAAAGAAATCAGTCACCAGCATTTCATACCCAGAGAAATTGTTCTAAAAGCATTAGTCATCTAGACTGTACACAAAACTATCGTTTTCATCTAAGCGCTTCAACTCTTTTGAAAGTATTGAAAGATATTTTGGGCAGTATAAAATGCGTACGCCAATTCATGATTCATATCAATACATCTGCAAACCCAATCCATCAAGTTTAGTGTGCATGGGTTTAAAAAAGAAAAAAAAAAAAAGGGGGGGGGGGCGGGGATGTTAAAAAAAATCTGAAGAACACCAATTAATAAAAAAACAAAACAAAACAAATCATGCATTTCCCAAAATTTCCCGCGGTCGAGTGTTGTAAATTCGTCCCTATTTCTACAATGGCATTCCCAATATTCATAGACAAATACGATGCGTTTTAATATAAACAGGCACACTGTAACATACTTCAGTCTTCACATCCCATAAATAAAATCAAGGAATGCTATGCAATTCAGGCTCAGGTGCACCCACCAACTAGAACTGAAAAGAGTCATGAACGCATTGATATCCATGAGCTGCGAAGCACACTGTTTCTAAGAAAACGGTTGGCACTCAACAGTTAAGGGTGGGGCAATATGCAAGCTCACACATGCGGAAAGTAGACCATATTTTATTTGCCTTTCAACGAGATTTGCCAACAGACTGGATTAATATACATTTTTTTTTTCTTTCGCTGTTCTTTCTCTCTTTGAAACAAAATGTAGAACACGGTATGGGCCTTAAACGGTTCTCAAACAACAAGAAAATGTGACATTGGTTTCAGTATTCCGATTATTTCTCAACAGCAATATGATTCTGCTATGGACATAACAATTAATGAAATGAACTGAGCGCATAAAAGCGGAACAACTGCAGGTTTACGGTAATAGAAACCATGATTTTCTTAAAAGACATTTTTTTTTTCTTTTCGTTTTGTTTTCCAGGGCCTGCCTATCTCTTCAGCGGCGATAGTTTTCCTTCACAAGTGGCTCGGAAGATCCTTCAGTCAACAACGTTCTGCTGTGGCGACCGATAAGGCACCTCTGCAAACCATGAATGACGCTCAATCTATAGTAATAAGGAATCTCAGGTCAGTCATCGTCTACTTTGAGCATAAAAACAATGATTAGGTTCAAAACTGAGATTTCTACTGCATTTCTCTCTCTCTCTCACTCTCTCTCTGAATTTTTTTTTTTTTTTTACACGATTCAAGTCTGGAGTTTAACATTTCTGCAAAGAAATAATTTAAATGGTTATATATAAAAGCATATAAAAGCAGTTATGCTTCAGTAACGAGCAAAGAGAAGTTGTGTGTGTGTGTGTGTGTGTATGTGTGTGTGTGTGTGTGTGATTAATAGATTTTTAATTTTTTTTTTTTATGGACCACATGGAGCGTTTTGAAATGACTGAAAGAAATGTTATACAAAACGTTGCCCCAAACGTTGCCCCGACATAGCACTATGTGGCACCACTGACCTGCTTCTTGTGTGTGAGCTTTTGGAGCTTTCTGTAAGAGATACCAACATATGTGTTCGAATGGCGGGCCTGACGAATAGGGAAAAGGGTGAGTCCGATGAGGGGAGTCAAATATAACGCAGGAGTCCGAAGCTATAGCAAAACATTATCGACAGCAAAACATTATCGATAGCAAATCGATGAGCAGTGCAGAGACATGGGGAAATAAACGAGTAGTTCCTTGGAAAATATGCCGGCGATATGATGAACTACTCTAAGAAATCGGAGTATGCAGAATCAACCTGTCCTGCTAATTAAGAATAGCTAAGCAATATCCTTAACTTAAAAATCAAATAATGGTGACAAACTCGTAGAGAGCTGGACAAGGAAGCTGCAAGCAAAGACTACAACGAGTGGCACAATGGCACGGGAAATTATAGGTGCAAAAAAAAGCTGTGCAGGACCAGGTCACCATTTTCTGGCAGCATGGTCTCACATGATAATGTGTGGCTCTCACAATTTCCCAGGGAAGAGTAGGCCATTTATTGCTACGCTAACAAATCTGAGATAAAGTGCTGGTTTCGTTGGTAAATAAATCAAGACTTTCGATGGAACTTTAACACTCGCCGAATTCCCCTTTTTTCTTCCTCTGTGTATTGACAATATGCCAGGCAAAGCTGTCAGCGATTTTAGGATTCATTCATAAAATGCAGAAACTATAAAATGAAACCTTGCCTTTTGTCCCCCCCCCCCCCCCAAGCAGACTGTTGAACCAGATGCAGTTTTAGTGCACTACTAGATACTTAGAAGACAATCTAATATCAATGTCTGGCATACAACATGTATCAAATCAAACAACAACAACTAGTATGTCAACTACAGAACATGAATACACATAATTCTAGCCGTACACGCCATTGCCGGACGTCCGATCACAGTAGGTCTGGCAAAAAAAAAAAAAGACTTATCTGATCATTCTTCCCTTCTTAACGGGTTAAATTTCTGACTACTACAACTGTCAGCTATTCTAACAGGTCGTGATGATTTCTGACTACCCCAATTGTCGGTTATTCTAACAGGTCGTGATGATTTCTGAAAACCCCAACACTGTCGGCTATCGGCTATTCTAACAAGTCGTGATAATTTCTGACAATCCCAACACTGTCGGCTATTGGCTATTCTAACAGGTCGTGATGATTTCTGACTACTTCAATTGTCGGTTATTCTAACAGGCCGTAATGATTTCTGACGACTCCAACACTGTCGGCTATTGTAACAGGTCATGATTTCTAATTACTCCAATTGTAGGCCGTTCTAACAGGTCGTAATGATTTCTTACTCCAATTGTCGGCCATTCTAACATGTCGTGATGATTTCTGATTATCCCAACTGTCGGCTTCTCTAATCGTGATAATGGCGAATCTGAGTATCCCCAATAACATTTGCATAGCACAGATGTTTGATTATTATAACATACAATCCAGAATATAATAATTATGACGACGACACGTTTGACAACATTTCAAGATCACACGTGCAGAAAGAAACTTTGAACTATCATCAAATAGGGTTATTATATCACTGCATGGAAATCAAAACCATTCTGGAAACACACTGAACTAGAAAGTTGGAATCTGGGCCGTCAAACTACAATAGCTTCATACCTCTCCTTTTTATGAAAGCTCAAAAGACAAATCCTGATGGCATTTCGAAATTTGACGCCACGAGAAACACTGTTAGAGAGAGAAAGAGAGAGAGAGAGAGAGAGAGAGAGAGAGAGAGAGAGAGAGAGATTTGTGTGTGTGTGTGAGTGTACGTGTGTATGTGTCTCTGTGTCTGTTTTGTTTTGTGTTCTGGACTATATGAAACCGCTAATGCCAATTCCTCTCACGGGAAAACTGCCGCTAGAATAGAAGAAAAGAATGGAATGAAAAGGCCACGACGCGATCAACGTACAGACTACATCAAGCCTCTTATTCATCGTGTGATACAACCGATTGATATAGACGAACTTTAACTTATGACTTAATCTTCAGAAAACTGTTGTGAGTAACGAGCACAGACATGTTTACATGTTTTTAACGAAAGATGTCACGTGTAAGTTGCAGCGAGTCTTTGAGCATATTGGGAAGGTGCTTTGTGTTGTCTACATTTTAAGAACACGGTTTGAAAGAAGAAACGGTGGTCCATGTAAACAACTACCCAGAATGAACCATGTTTAAACCTGAATTTGATTGCAGGGAATTTACTAGTCAATGTTGTATGTATCCAAGAAAACTAAGAGAACGTAGCTTTGGTCCCAATAACACTTGAATCGAAAACAAAATTGATGATCCAATATCTGCATCACTGCAAACTTTCTATAAAGACAAAGGCTGAGGGCAGGCTTGAATATCTGATGACATCGGTGAATGATATATATATATATATATTATATTCCCCTCTCTCTCTCTCTCTTTATATT
>JBCAUA010833719.1:0-12500 GCA_038406235.1 Peronia verruculata
TATTGCAGGTGCTTGATGATAATACACGCTTCAGGGCAGCTGTCTAATTCCGATGCACACAGCTCTCTCTGCACTCTTCTTTCTTACTGCGACGACCTTGCTCTCTGCTCGAGACTTTATATAGATGCTGGCCCGTCGAGAACACACTCTTTCTCCCTCCTTCTCTCTAGAATTCTCCTTAACCCTCTTGCCGTTGCTAAAGTATTCTCTCTGAGTCACATCCGGTACAAACAAACATAAAATCGTGACTTAATAGTATACATCTTGACGTAATAGGCACACACGAGATCTACACCATTCTGCACAAAATGCGTAGAGAGTATCTCACACACGTTCGATGACGCAATATCTCCGTGGGCCAGCGTATGCACACACACTTGCATAGGCTCAGTGTAAACGATCTGTTTAATAATTTATACACCCACACATGTGTACCCAACATAATAATATATTTAACCATGATTCGTTACAATTGTCATTATTATTATTATTATTATTGTTGCTATTACTGTTATTGTTATTACTGTTGTCATTATATAGGATACCACTTATGGGTTTGGTCTCGATGAGTGTTAAGTATCACGACTAAAAGGTTGAAACGTCTTGTGTCCAAAGCAGTGTTTTTAATCAAAAAGAAATAAAATACAAAACAAAATTTCAACTTTATTTCATGAGTTAAAAAGTGGACATAATGCGTAGTTCTTCCTCTTGGTCTTCCATTGTTTCTGTTCAATTTCTCCTTTTTGTCTTTTCTTTTCAGGTGCGACTGTTAGTGAAATGGACCAGTAAAGACAGGCCTGACACGGACGCATGCGCAGACTTCAGATCTAAGCGCCTCTCCAGGACAGCTTCCGGTACCTATCTCCTTGACAACCCTAAGCACTTTAAATTGGTGCCATGTCCAATTCCAAACTGCCATCGCGCCCAAGACCTGGGACCTTCTCACCAGATTTACGAGGGCGATTTGAAAGTTTTCACGAACAAACACGTGCTTTACGACTGCGAGGAGATGGCCAAAAGCGTTGTGGATTTCTACTATGACACTGCCGACAAGAAGGGCGTCGTTAGAGAATACCCAACCAAACTTTTTTACACAAAACCCTCCTCTGACAAGTCATTCTTGAAAGTCACAGTCCACGACAAAGAAGTGTTGAACAAGATGAAAGAGAACATTGATAACAGAGCGAGAACTTTCAACAAACTTTCGGAGGATCTTCTGGCAAAAATGTCTGCATTTGTGATCATCATTTCTCACCCCCACGGCATGCCAAAGAAAATCAGCATAGGACGAATTATCAAGATTACAAAGGAAAATGTTTCCGATGCAACCATGAAGAACGCAAGACTGGCCGGAGCATTGGAAAAGAAATGGTTTAAAAGCGGCAAGCAAGAAGATTATTTGGACTATATGAAGTGTTTGGGGCAGAAGGACTTGCCCGTTTTTAAAATTTGGCACAATTGTGCGACCTGTCAGGGAAGCTCGGGTGGGCCGGTGCTCTACGGTGCACGCAAATGCCAAGGTCGGTGGGGTCCGTTCATCGGAACACACACAGCCTATGATATTGATACAGGGCTAAACTTCTTCAAGGTTGTGAGGTTCGCTGATCCAGAAGCACCAGAAGGATCACGCATGGCCTGAATGGACCTTTCTTTGTTAGCTACACAGTACCAGAAACGTATTAATGTTAATTTATCAAACTTTTCCTTCAGTTTCTTAAACATGTCCTGAAATGTGGCCTATCATAACGCCATTGTTTCTGTAACAGTCATTGTTTCTCGACTTCTTTGATGTTAACTCTACAGAGCCCAAATAGTCCAGGCACAGAACTTAGTAGTGAAAGAAATTGAAATGCAAATGATAATAATTTTCAAATGAATTCCGCAAAACAAATCTGAAAAGCCTTAAACTGTTTTATTTTACTTTTAATTAACTGTTATGAATGGCCTTAAGTAGTTTTTGGTAACATTAATACAGGCCATGTAGACGAATTTCTGATAACAGATAATTTCCAGTATTTTCTGGGTTCTTGAGAGTTAAGGAAAAAAAGAAAGAAAAAAAACTTAGGACAAACAACTGCATTTTCCCACATTCAAGGAACGTAGATTTTCTTATGTTTCATAAATAAGAAGTGTATCTAAGAAACGCCCAAATAACCGGCAACCATCGGCCATCTCCATGCATGATATCTAAGAGTAGTGTATTGTCGAAGTCTCTCCCATCTTACCATCTTAGCCACAATGACAAAACTACATACTTGGGACACTGACACCTGAATTGTCGGGGATCTTACACTGTTTATTGTGAGATAGTCACAATGCATGTTTATTGCCCAACACTGGTGTAAATTTATGGAAGTTGCTTTTTGTTTTCTTTTTGTTTGTAGCTTTTCAGTCCCAAGACAGTAGGATTATCACCGTTTAAATTGCAAGCCCCGCTTGGTGTGAAGAATTTTCGTGAGTAATTAATGTGAAATTTGGAAATTTGATCTGGGCCCTGTCAAGGGGCTTTCGACGTGCGTACCGTACACACGAGACTTCCTAAATAATTTTGCCTTTATCTGAGAAGGCTAGACCTTTTTTCCTCACTATCCAAGAAGCCAGGAAATCCTTGAATCATTGAACAAAACATGCACTAGGTTCTAATCTTTCCTATCCCGCCGTTATGATTCGAATCAGCGATATATTTTTTTTTCTATGGAACAGATGTCTAAGCCGTTGTCCACACCTTCCCCACCCCCTTCCCCTAGCCAAATACATGTACTATGGTGTTATTGTTGCAGATATTGTCGGTGTTTAAGTGCGGTTGACTGTGCAGGACATAATCATTCAGAGTACTCGTCCCTTTAATCAAGGAAAGGGAGAAAAAGTTACACTCGCGGCTGTGCTATTTTAGGCTAGCAGTAACATGCTGGTACATCAACAGTTTCTGAGGTCTAATGAGAAATTTGTTTTCCCTGAACAGTTGATGTGATTTACAATCCATGACTGATGTCGTAAATTTACGCACTAAAGTAATATTATCCTCACATCTTCTTTCGATGAATTCGAGTGCCTTTCAGCTTCCTGGAAATGGCTGCATTGAGCCTTCATCTAAGCCCTTAACTTCATTTAGTCATCCACATTTAAACAAGTTGACAGAACCTGTCCTCTCCACTGATCACGACTGTGCGCTAGAATACTAGTCTCAACGAACGTTTTGCTAGTCCACTACTGAATGTCACCAATCCCCCCCCCCTTTTTTTTTTTTAATCCCTTTTTTTTCTTCCTTCCTTCCTTTTTTCGATTCACATTTACAGTTCCTTGTTCTGAGCAAGGCCACTGAATCTTCTCATGAAAGCCAGGCCATATCAATTTCTTAAGAAGATCTTCAGGGAGGCCATTGAACAGTCACAGTGTCCAGCAGGTCAGAAAATATTGATTGCAATAGCAGGAAGTGAAAAGAGAGAATTTGTCCCGCCCGCACATTATAATATAATACTTGTACGCAAGTATTTATTGTGTATATGTGTGTGTTTTGCGTTGGCATGACTACCTTCATGTGTAAACAATGCTCATTCGGTGGTATTAAACGTAGACTATGACTTTTGTAAGATACCAGTGAAAATAGAAAAGATAAAGGAGATCCGAATGTGGTACCTGTGAAAACCAGCCATTCTTTTTCTTTTAATTTTTTTTTTTTGTTTTGTTTTTGTTTTTAATTTTATAAATAAATCATATCCACGTGTTCATGAAAATCTGTACACTTTACCAACAACTTCTCCCCCTTCCCCCCCTCCCCCCGCCCCCTTCTTTCCTTATTTCCAATGTTCAGTGTGTCTCTAGTCACTTATTAAATATGAATCTGTATATCACATGTCAATGAAGAATGCAGGAAGAGGGTTGTTTTCCCACACTTACATAATCACGTGCATGTTCACTTGTTTTTAAACCGGAATGTATTTAGCCTGTTTTTAAAAATAACTCCCTTTTACATGAATATAACTGGAATATTGGACAGAGTGACTGATGAGCGGAGAAAAAAAACCTGAATGATTTGAGCCCAGGAAAACCATAGTGAAATCTCCATACATAGCCGTACTGGGTACTGGGTAAGGGCCAGTTGTACACCGGATCTTAAAAAGCCTGCGGGGTAGCCGTTTCTCCCCCCCTCCCCCCCCCCCCGCCCATCCCAAACCGTTCCACTATCTTTTTACAATGTTCACCTTTACTACAGCCCAACGCCTCATTAAATAGATTTGTTTCGACCAAGCCAACAGCTGGAAATACCGCTTAATTTTAGTAGGCTAAAGGGTACAAACACTTCAAACTGTTCACATAGACATAGAAAAACACACAAAAAATGCACGGGATCGGTGACAGCTGTTGACATATCTCGTGGTGAAGCGACAACAAATGCCAGTGAATGTTCTATTTTTAGCAACGGGGTACAAACACTCCGCCCGGGATTTCCATTTTTTGCTTAGTCGAATATGAACTATTTGTCGCCCAGCGACGGAATCAAGCCCAGATGTTCACGCGGTCTGTCCCTGGAAAATGTAAAAACTTTCAAGTTACGGTAGTCGCCTGACAGCCTTTCACAGACGATTAAAAGGCGTAATAGAGCAGAGCGTCAGGCTGCGATAACCAGACGATTACATCATGAACGTTACTGACTAATCACCTCAACGAGCCCTCCCACCCACTTCCCACTCCTTTCCCTCCCCCGCACGATAGAACAACCCTTTTGCCCCTGGACTGTCATAATTTGAATGAAAGGAGAATGCTTTTAATCAGCTCTATATTACTTCCCTTTGGCATCCACCCTTTTGGGGTTGGAGGGGAGGGGGCACGGGGGAGGGGAGGGGGGAAGAGTGGTGGAGGGCCTAGGGGGGGAGGAGTAATTTCCTTTTCTTTTTTTAATTTGGTATTCCACACACTGGCACATCACACTCGACCCACCGTTTTAGGCACAATATAGCCGTTATGGTGCTGATGTGCAGTTTAAACCGCAGCACAAACAAAACAAAACAAACAAACAAAAAAATCACACAATGCTCAAGAAAAAAGAACGAAGAAAGAGAGAGAGAGAGAGCAGAATGATACGTAAGAACGGAAGAAAAATGATGATTCACGAGACGATTGAAGACCACAGGGAAAAAATGACGGTACTCACAAAATACTAGTTTTATGTAAACTGAATTTTAAGATTTGAAAGTGTGTGATTCCTGTTTAAGAAATATATCCTTGTATTTTTTTAAAGAAAAAAAAATACATCTGTTTTACACTCGTCTTTCGATAGAAGCAGATAGAAGGGTCGAAACTTCAGTAGGATAGTTATAGTTTTTATAAGCTTTTCAACCTCCTGAAGTGGTGGTTATCTCAGCTGCCCACAACCGTGGTCAAAAAATAACATAGCACTATTGTGTTATGTGATAACACTATTGTGCCTCTGGTAGGGCAGATAACCACGAAACCGTATTTTATGGCTATGTCATCTTTTCCTCTGTGGTCTTCAGTTGCCTCTTGACTTCCTGATGTGATCCCTGTTACGTTTACAAATTTGAGCAACTCTTTAAGCCATTACATGTCTCGACATGAAAAGAATTAATGTTTTGTTTTGTTTTTTTTTTTCTATCACTCTCACGATACCAAAGGGGTCATAACCGCTTCGCCCGAAACCCATTTATTCTCTTAATGTAAGAAGGTCTAGAAACTTGAAACTGTTTTCAGATACGCCACAAGTTAATTCGCTTATATCGGGCGTGCTGTATTATTTTGAGTCCATTTTTTTTTTTTTTCGTTGAGAACTCAAAACGCATGTACTAAATTTCATGTGCTCTTAAGAAACAGCATTTGTCGTCAGATAATCCTGTTGCAAAATTTCAATGCTCTGTAGTCAGATGCAGGACTCTTTCTGAGGATCTGACATAATCAAAGTAAGAGGAGAACTGGTGACTGCGCAACGATAATTATAATAATAATAAAATTATTGCCCTGACGAAGAGCCAAGCCGGCTTAAAAATCTGGCAGATTTAACCATCACTATCAAGTTCTTTATAGATTTCTGCGTTATTTGTTTTATTTGTTACCGGTCTGACAGTTATATTGTATTTTTATAAAATAATTATAATTATAATAATTATCTTCGTATGAGAGCCTAGCATTAAACATTTGTTGAGAAAATGCTGTGTCATACTCATTCAAACTTTTGTCATGGTTAACCACCAAGGTTTGGTCCATCCTGCTGCATTTTACCTCCTGCACGTACATTTTCTCGTGAATGAGTTTTCACCACAAACAACAAATTCCATGACGCAATCTCATGCGGGAATTTCCGATCTCTTGACTGCCGGGAATGTTTGGTAGGGATAGGAGGATTGTTGATGGAAATGTGGAAAACCCATCAAATCTGGATCATGACTTAACCAGTTTACGCTAGGTTTTGTTGGGATTGCTAAGTTTAACCCAACTAACTTGTTCGGAATTTCTACATCGAGAGAGGCTTTGCTACGTAGTAGCTAGACTTTGATTGCAGCTTAGGTAGATTATAGACAGTGCCGGAAAATATAGAATTCTTTCTTTTCCCAAATGTACAGATTGTTACTCGATCTCTTTTTCCTTTCTCAATAGTGGGAGATTATTTGGCAGATTATCTGCCCCTCCCAAAAGAGGGACTCGTGTAAGGGGAGATCATTTTGAGCAGCCCTTTTACTTCCCTTTGCCAAACAAAAGAGATGTTGTAAAGAAGAACAAAATCCCGTTTTTTCTGCTCATTCGAAAGACTGATCGCCAAAAAAGAACAAAAAATGATAAAATTAAAACTGTAAGAAGAAAATATGCTCCTTACATCATTTTTTCTTTTTTAAAGATTTTTTCATGCAGAATGTTTCAAGCAAGGGTCAGAAAAATGATTCTGTTTTTTTGTTTGTTTGTTTTTTCTCTTTACTTGTTCAATCCCTCCTTTATCTGGTAAAGGGCAGTAATAGGACTAAGCACAACGATCTCTCATTGTTGTTGCTATATAATGCATTGCCTCGCTGGGAGATCGTTATGACCAGCCCTGTTACTTCCCTTTATCAGACAACAACAAAAAAATGTTAAGCAAGCAGTGTACAGAGGACAAAACCCTTCATGTCGTTTGAAAGACTGACCACGAAAAGATTTAATCACAATATATATATATAATTATTAAAGTTTCTTTTGGAATTCTCATGGTGTTTTAATTTATCAAACAAAGGGGGCAATATATATATATATATTGTTTCCTTTGCTTTTTTTTTTTTTTGGTCCTTTGCTTGTCTAACATCTCGTTTACCTGGAAAGGGAAGTAATAAGGCTTGGCACGACGGTCTCCTTTTTCACTCTCTTAATAATAAGGACTGTTTTTGACCAGCCTTTGCTATTTCTCTTTGACAGCCACAAGGGTGTTGAAGAAGCAACAGAGAGAAAGAAGAAATGACTTATAAACTCTTTGTTTGACATGTAGATGTATAAGGAAACTGTTTTTTCTCCATATCGTAATAATTTTAGCCAAAGGTTTGTGGTCAGTTTTTCAAACGAAAAGAAAATAAAGTGAGTTCTTCCTTCTCTATACCGTTTCTTCAACAACCTTTATGTCTGGTAAAGGGAGGTAACAACGCTGGTCAATAACAGTTCTCCATTGTTGTTGAGACCAGACAAACCCAGCGACACCTTTAGACCCTCGTGTTGGAAGACCTTTAACACCTTTTTGATTTTTTAAGACAGGATTTATTAAAATTAGACGGTTTTTTTTTTTTTTTTTTTTTGGCACCCCCCCCCCCCCTTTTTTTTTTCAAAAGTAAAGATAGGAGTTTTTAAGACAGGATTTTTATTATTATTTCAAACAGGATTTTTTTTTTTTTAAACAAAGAACCGTCGAGTGAACTTCCATCAGGAGATTGAAAGACGTGTATAGAACGTAACGTGTATTATGTATTAATTGTTCATTGGACAGCCTGTTTCGTGATACAGTCACACAGCTTGAGACTCTCCCATCAGGTGGTAATTCACAGTGTTAAACAAACGAAGGATTGATTATCACTATAACGTGAGCATGGCGAAAATCAGGATACAGTATGATTATTGTCCATTCCAAACATTGACAAAAACTGTTTAGATTTGGTGATTCCCCGCGAGGCCCCAGGGTATATAAATATGTTATTTACTTCTATCTGCAGGCGGTGAAAGCCCGCCATCGGTGGGATATCTCCCAATGAATGCCATCCTAGACGTTCCAGGATGGCATTTCTTCTTTCTCTCCTTGTTCATGTCTTCTGTCCCACTCCCTTTCCTCTCATCTTCTTGACGTGTAAAAGTGTCTTATCGTGTTTGGCACAATATAGTCGCGATCGTGCTGATGTGTCGTTAGACCCCAACACAAACAAACAAAACAAGATTTGATGATATACTAACACACACGTTTTATTTGTATCTATAATTAGACTTTGCTCGGCCACAGTAATTACACAGCTGTGTAGATCTAGTGCTATAACATTGGGAAATATGATCAGGCTCCCTTTTCAAGGTTTTTTCTTTTTTTTTTGTGCTAACCACTTGCACAACTTATAATCCATTCCCTGACAATGAAATATGGTGTTCAAACAAGTTTGAAAAACAGGATAGTATAATTAGAGCAATAAATATGTACTCAGGAGCAAGGTTATCATAACATTGTAAAATAATAAGTCTTTGTTATAATTTACAGATTTAGATGCAACTTTAGAACGAAATTTATTTTCATTGTTAAATTTGGAAATCACGATTATTGTTTCTACCGGTGGATTGTGATACTGTTCTTTGGTTGGTAGTGTTAATTTTGCAGTTGCATGACAATTACGGTAGTGATTTAAGATTTGTCAAAGTTTGTCTAGTAGTAGTATTATATTGGCATTGGCGATTGATTATTCTCGCCCAATAAAATGGCTAGTATTAGAATGGCATCGTTCGATATAATAATATTTGTTACTTTCTCCCATGGTTTGCCAATTATAACATAGGTCACTTCTCGAGTGTCGCTCCCTGAAGGATTTATTTACTAAAACGAAGCCGCAGGCCATCCTGAGCTTTTTACGCCAGATTGATGGTGATAAGCACTAAAATCTTGACAGGAATGCTCCGTTCACGAGCAGTATCTTTCGTACATGTTGTATAGATGCGTGCTGCACAGCCTATGACAAACGGGATGAAAAATACGGTGACTTTGACAAGTCTTTAACTTTGTCGCATGAAGATTTATGCACGTATTCTAATTGCATGTAGGCCTAAGTGTTTATTACTTTATTCACATTGCGTATGTATTGATATTTGACACGTTATGGTACAGTGGCACTGATCTGTTGAACTGTTGCCGCATGGTCTGCCTATGTATAAAGGAAAGATAACAATCAACTTAGTGAATTTACTATGTTAGTATATAGTCCCATGGTTTACAATTTAGCTTTTACAAATTTTTGTTGTCTTATTTTCTTGAATGTTTATTGATACAAGTACTGCAATGGTACTTAACATTCCGGGCTTTGGTTGCATCCTTCCCAGTTACCAATACTAGATGTGCTACTACTTACTTTTATCAATGTTTTGCCCTCTCCCTTCCTCTTTGCCCCTCCTCCCTCTCTCCCCCTCCTGGGAATTAAGGACCGTGAAGCTTCCCTAGTAGCCTACTAGTCCTCATACGAGTAGGAGATAGGCCATTGTATGTAGTCGTTACTATGCACAAATTCACACAATAGCTCTTATGAATCCATAATGATCATACAGTTTTCTGTTGAGTTTTATATTTTCATCCATCTAATAGTGCTCACCCCCCCCCCCCCCGCCCTCTCCCACCCCATATCAGTAAACATTTTCAAACCTTTTTATCAATGGCCTAGTTTACAGACTTATTATAGACCAACAGATCATGATGCATTAGATGCTTATATTATATCTATATCAATTTATGTTGGTCAGTGCATCTTCTTGTTTTTAAGTCACATCTTGCAGAATCATAGCTTTAAATTGCGATAGTTATTTGAAATAATAGATATTTCAGAGTATTTTATATTTCCGTTTTTGAGTGAGTCCCACCTTATAGACACAAGGCATTTAATATCAGCATTTATTTAACGTTCCTGTTTACTGGCCC
Organism: Peronia verruculata; assembly: GCA_038406235.1. Classification (NCBI taxonomy): domain Eukaryota; kingdom Metazoa; phylum Mollusca; class Gastropoda; order Systellommatophora; family Onchidiidae; genus Peronia; species Peronia verruculata. The sequence goes on from JBCAUA010833719.1 coordinate 10,124, forward strand.
TAGTCGTTCCAGCTATTTATGATTTTACAAATACGGCATTTGTTGAATGATATTGTCTTTTGACGGAGACATGGGTATATTATTTATAAATATATTTGATTTTTCGGTAGATCCACTACATTACAGGATTATACTAATGTCGTCTATTTATTTTATTTTGTCTTTGTTTCCGATGATCCCTTCCACAACATACATGTACATACTCTTATGTCACATTGTTTTGGTCGTATCTTGGCATTGATATATATTATATTGTTGTTATTATTGTTGTTCTTTATTAATCCCATTGATACAATGCAGGCCTATAATGTTGTTAAACTATTAGCATATGTCTTGTCATTTCATGTTTTATTGCTGTGTATCATATTTCTTTACTGCAAGATATTATTTAGTATCGAATTACATTATTGAGTATACATTTGTCATTTTATCAGTATTTTTTCATTTGTTTGTTTGTTTATTTGTTTGCATATCTTTCTCCATTACAGTGTAACCTGTTAGTCACATTACTTGCTACACCTTGACTTTTATTGTTGTCAGATTGTTTGTACTTATTCTTTTACTCTACATTGTATTATGCATAATGTTCTTGCCGAATACATGTTAAAATGATAGTTATTTGAATATGGGTACATACATGTGTAAGTTTGTCCTTGGGAAAGACAATTAATGACTGCACATTTCCTGACTCGATCCAGGATAAGGTAAAACAGGGTTCTCGACTTATAGACAGAGGTTGTTATTGTTAGATCTACAAGGATTCGAGCGCCTAATAGGCAGCCACCTTGTGCCCTTTTTTCCAGGAATCAGAGAACCTACCTGATTGTTTCTCATGGGTATGTCTGGGTAACAGTGTATTGTAAAACTCTTAAAGTCTGTCTTTTGCAGGAATAAATGTCATTTCGCTGTCTATTATTGTTGTCGGTACATGTATTTTTATTTTATTGTTTGGTCAGTTTGTACTTATTAGTTTATTTTATTTGAGCTTTTTTCCTTTACTGTACCCCCGTTTTGTTTGTTATCTAATTAGTTATCATTTTTTTTTTTCAGTGAGAATAAATCATTATCGCCAGAATCAAGGCCATGAACCAAAGTCCTGAACATCATTCCCTATCTTGAAACAACTTTTTATCGTCTCACTCCACGTGTAACTGATCCGCCTCACGGCACAACCGAAACATCTTTTCCAGCCGATCACTTAAACCGGCGGTCTCATGGTGTAATGGTTAGCACTCTGGACTCTGAATCCAGCGATCCGAGTTCAAATCTCGGTGAGACCTGATTTTTTTTTTTTTTTTATTTATTATTTTATCCTCGCATACTGATGATCGTCGGACTCAGAATCAATATTGGTGGGTCAAGAATCTGAACAAGCTTCATTTTTATGAAGACAGTTTACTGACTCAACCCGCAAAATGAAAAATCGGAGTGTCTATCTGGGCCTAGTATTGCAATGAGGAAGCGTAGGCAAATAAAAAAAGTTGCACCACAAAGTAAAGGTGGAACAATTTTGTGTTGGCTCGCACATGGGAGCGTCTGTTCAGAATTTGTGTGTGTGTGTGGGGGGGGGGTGTTGGGGTTGGGGTTGGGGTAGCCTCACCTCCTGACACGTTACATAACTAACTGGAAACAAGAACTTTCTTACCCACAGACAGAGAGAAAGAGGCGCATCAATAGGCCCAAATTCTAGCTGGGCCAACTGGCCTAAATAGACGGCGTAAAAAAAAAAAAAAGGAAAAAATCTTTAATCTGTGACTCTGCCTAGGTTAAACTAAATACTCTACAATACTCAAAGAGTGAGAATATTATTTGCTAGAGTGACACGAGTTTGATAGTCCAGCAGGCAGCCGCTTTGTCTCGTTTCTCAGGACAGATGATAGTGTGAGTGTCTCGGTTGGAGCTGTCGAAGGAACAAAAGAATGGAAGGCGTCGGAATAAATGCTATGTTTAATGGCATCAGTCTGTCTATAGACCTATCCACCTACATTGTCTGCCTGTCTATCTGTCAGTCTGTCAGTCTGTCTGTCCGTCTGTCTGTCTGTCTGTCTGTCTGTCTGTCTGTCTGTCTGTCGATACATAACGTTTCAGAATCATATCATTTTCATAATAGATTGTAATAACTTAAGATTAAACAAAGAAAAATACATGTAGTTAATAATAGAAAGAGCCCTTCTCTGTGTCTACTGATTATGATGATTTTGTTCATTGCTGTAATAATATGACATTAAAATTGATTGAACTTTTATTAAGCTTTCTCTTGCGTTGATAAACGTCTTCAACCAATGAATCATGATGGAACTGAAACGTGCTGATTTGATTTTGGTTATTGTTCTGCCGTCCTTTTTAAGAATACAATAGTTACCAAAATCTACATATA
>JBCAUA010833730.1:0-28481 GCA_038406235.1 Peronia verruculata
AGGTGTAAACATTGTCTACATGGTAGCGTCCATTAAGTCAGAAAAAAAATCAGAATTTGCGATCGCCACTCTGGCGACATCGTCATTGAGACGTAGCGGGACGCGTCGTCGCCACAGTGGCGATAAAGACATTGAGTGAGTTAACAGTGTTTATCATTATATATATCTTACCAAAGGACTATGCAGGGGCAAAGAAAAAGGATAAAAAGAGCAGGACAAAACAAAACAAAAGCACCTGTTCAAAGAAATGTTGAAGATGAGAAAAACTCTGCAAGATCATAAAATGTAAGATGAAACATGTCATGAGAGTAATGATCTTGTTTCTGAATGTCACCTTTCAAGGAGCCTAACATGGAAGTTGAAACTGAAAACGGAATCTTACTGCAAAGTTTTAAAAAACTTGTTCTAATATGGCATAAACCATTTTGACCCTGTTTCTCTCTGTTATTAGACCCATGAAGTGAACAAATTCTTGCCCCCAGGGCAAATGAGTCGGAAGAATGCGCTGGGTGAGTTCAAATCTCAGCCATTTTAGACCATTTTTTACTATTTTCCAACTGTGATACCAAAGTATTTCTTTTTTTTTTTTTTCAGATTAAAAAAGGTTGAAGTCTTATGGTGTGAAAACAAACAAAAAAAAATTTAGTATCTTAGTTGGAAAGTACAGTAGTCAAAAAATGACAAAAAAGGGCCGTAAATCTTCATTGCCCGGCAAGACTTCCGACTCATTTGCCATGATAGCGAGACATATATATGTGATTTGTCATGCTACAATATGAATTGGTCAGAGCATGTCTTCCTCTATTTATAAAAGAAGAGATCCTCTCCACCACAAGACCATAACTTTCAGTTCACTTTCTCTTATCCACCTGTTCTGCCAAGATACCCAGTCTGCGAACGGAGATTGAAAGATGTGAAGAGAACATAACTGTTTGACCCAAAACATATTTTTTTTTTTTTCTGAGATTGCTAAATACCACAGTGATTAACAGTTGAAGCAGTCTCCATGATCATATGATAATCAGAATCGTGGTGATAATTTTCAGCCAATTGGCGGAAATCCTCTTTTTTTCCTTCAGCCAGTTAGTTTCCTCTTTTTCTCCTCGATAACAGTAGGCATTGCGACCCACCCTGCCTCCCTTCTAGTATGCCCCCCAGCACTTGTTCAAAGGTAAAATGAAACTTCTTTTAAATAGATTGATATCGAAATAAGACTTTCTTTTTTAACAGATCGGCTTGCATATGGGTTGGAGAGGGGTGAGGGCTGTTTTTCTTACATGTTTTGAATTGACGAAAAATGTTCCTCTTTTTTGACAACTTTCTGTTATCATCACTGCAGAATGACTAGAGCTAGCCCATTCCCAACTATACGAATTCACAAATTTGTCAGTGGTCTTTGCAGTAATATTCATACCGTTTCCATAAATCTGTATTGGCTAAAGTCAAATTATCTGCATTGGCTGAAGTCAAATTTTCGAACCCAATTCAGATAACTTCCTTTGTTATGTCAGCAACCATGGAAAACCTAAATTGTACAGTGAATTTCAAAACTAATCCTTCAATATTTTATGTGTGGTATGACTTGGCTCTATTTTGTGTTTTCGACTGACTCATAAACAAAATAGGGACAAGTATCATGTCACCACAGGCCAGACTGGGTACATGTATTTCTACAAAATCAGTGTTCAGATAGATTTTCAATTCTGGCCTGGTTGTAGTCACTATATGGAGCTTTGAAGAAACTCATCGGCTCTGTAAATTTTTCAACTTCAGTGAAAATTTTTAAACGCACATCGAACACACTCTGGACTTTGATGTTGTATTATTTGGATCCAGTAGAAATGTTTATGTATCCTCTGCTTCTATAGAACGTTTTGAAGTGTAAAATCTATTTGGAATTGAAGAAAAACAATATTTAGTGGTTTTATTTCATTTGAGACCCTATCATCTGACCGGTTTCTTCAGACCAGACAATGATATAATTGTTGTATTTTACACATATATATAGGTAGAGTGCGAATGCTATGAATGCAAAAAGTTACTTAGCTTATGAATGCAAGGAGAAAATTCATTATTCTAATCTCTTCTCACAGAGCATTTTACATTTCAACTGCCATGTCTACTCTGATTGTAACATGTAACAACCATAGACAAGCATGTATATTGTGCTTTACATATATTATAGTGGCAATTTCATGTTTGTTTTTTGGTATTATGACTATGACAACAGATCTGGTTATATTTTTTGTACACTGTCCATATATGTTGTGTAGTTATGTGCATAAAGTTTAGTTGCATATAAATTTTAGTTGCAGATTTTGATAATTGATGCTGAATATAATTTTGTTTGTATAACCTACGCATTGAAGTGATGTTAACATGTCAGACTTGTTAATAAAATACTATTTATTTCTCAGCTGATTTTTCTGTCCAAGTAAAACATGTTGATGTACCCCATGTTTCAGATGTGGGGAAATGGTAGAACATAAGATTTCAGAAACCCCGACGGGATTTGCAGCCAGAAGTACGTCAGGTGTTTCTCTGTGTAATTAAATTGCTAGCACTACTCACAACTGAGGATGTTCGGGTTCAGTAGGCTTTAAATTTATCGTCTATCACTCACTGCAAAGGATTTTAGTCATAGTTTTCTTGCCCACTGTGAAAGTGACAGGGTGGTATGGTGAACAGTTCTAAAAATTCTTTTGGTCCATGATAACCAACATACTTATAAGTACACTACATGTATATGGGTTCATTGTGTAAACAACATACTGCCATAACATACGAGATGTGACACGATCAAAGCAGGCTCTCGTCAAATTTTTTAGCATATGGAGTTATTGATATCACAGTAAAGATTATTCACTTCCCTATCAATGTGTACAAAAATGATTGTTCTATCTTATGTAGAAGTTGAGATATTGGCAATTAAAGACAGTGGGGTGACCTACTGCTGCAGTTGAATTTAATGAGATTATGGCCGATAACTTTTGTAAATTCTAATTAATCCTTGTTAGGAAATGTCGCTAAATTACAATTCTAGGGTTTTTAACTGATCTGTGTCAGGCAATTGAACTCTGAACTGCATTTTTAGATTGATATAAAAGGGTTTGGTAAAGAAAAAAAAATGTGAAAAAAATTCATTCACTCTTGAAAACACATGATTTCTCTGATCAGCTCAGTTTGACGAGCGCCTGATTTCATCGTGTCGCGTCTCATACATACACACACATGAATGTCACACAATTAAAAAAAGTCAGAAGTCTTGTGAAAAGACATGAAACAAAATGTTTATTACAGGTGTACATAAATATGGCTGGTTGTGATTTTTTTTTTCCTTTTGTATTTTTCAAACTCCACTTGTAAACAAAACATATTAACACAATAATAATAATAATATAGAATAGTAATAACATTTACCACCAAAGCAAAGGTATTTCATTATATGATGAGCACATTTGGGGGCGGGGGGGTTTAGTTTTGTGAAAATTTTCTCTTAAAGTGAGATTGCATGACATGATTATGACTTATTCAGGAAAAAAAATGTGATGATGCAGTTTTGCAATCAAGTGTGGATGCTGTATACATGATAATATCCCATCAACCACGAGGCAGCAAGCACACGCTGAAAGTACAGAAGAACTCAAGCTCTGAGGAGACTACAGAACATAATATGGTACTACTACAAACCACTACCACAAAAATTCAGCAGGAAATTTCAAAGCAATGCATCTGCAGTCTAACACAACAAATCAGCAATCAAGTCTTGCTAATTCTAACTGGAAATATAATAAACCAGACACCATAAAGAAAGAGCATTCACTTAACAATACTAGATCAACTGAATTATGAAGACCTTCATTCCATATTCATTTCTGGCTCAAGATCAGGATATTTTTAAGAAACACTGCACAACGTTGCAATCTGGCCCTAGAATTATTCATCAATGCTTTCCAAATGTTACAAAAAAAAAAAAAAAAAGATAAACATAAAACAAAAAAAACAACAAAAATTCGAGTTTGTAAACTTTTTCGCTGTTTATACTGCCTGCACACTAAAGATGTTTATATATATTCATAATGAAAGAGGAGTGCATGTCTCCAGAACAGGACTTAGTGTCACAGAAATAACATCAGTTTTGAAAAATTTAACAAATTGTGAGCTCAGTTCTCTGTTGCCCTATCTCCATTTTTCACATTTTGAGAAAATTGAAGAGTTGTGTTTAGCAACTGTTTTTGTATATAGGAGATAGGACAAAATGATTCTCAAAATATACCTGTTTGGGCAAGTGATCGCTGAAATGACTACAGTGTGTGGCAGATTTACTATCCCTTTTTCAAATGACACGTATATCTCCAAATCCCCCAAAATGGAGATAGGACAACAAAGAACTGAGTTTGCGACATGCTCTTATAAGTTATATCCCTCCAGATCTGTCTGTTAGTATTAGTCTCTATTTCATTTCACATCATCTATTCCATGATCTAACTTCAATGTTCATGTGACTGACTTACTAAGTTTTTTTTTTGTTTTTTTTAAAGTCTAATCTCTGAGTGACTGTGATTTCTTGTCTGTGTTACACTGTATGGTTACTGATAAAATACTTCAATGCAATCCAAAAGTGTCAAATTCAAATAGGAAATAATAATGATCTGATATGAAATAAATTCACAATAACAATATTCCGTGTTAGGCTAGTTTTTTTTTCACAGAAATACACGGCCAATCATTGAACATTATCACTTATCAAACAGTGGCCATGGTTTCCAAACTTCCACTGCCGACTTCATTAAACTGACATCTTGTATTCGCATTTAAGATGAAAATTGTGAGGATGGCAGTTGCAAATGCAGCAGAAAAACAATAAATTTAAAAAAAAAAAATTTAAATAATATTATACACTGTATATTTTAAAAATAATTTTTTTTACAAGTAAACTTTCTGGAGATGGTGCTTTAAGATTACAGTCATGTTATTTGTGACAGGAAATGACAGCTGTAAAAAACAGGCTCAGAAACTCCATGATAAAGTTGGCACACTTCTTTTCAAACATTTCCAGCATTAACTTCTCCCAAAGCAGTCACAGAACAAGCTGGTCTGCTGTAATACCCAGATCATGATAACAGTAATAACACAACTTCTGTAGCTCAATTTCAGACTTGTTCATGAAGAGCATAAAAAGACTTTAAGGAAGCAAACAGTCAATCTTACAGATATTTTTTTATCTTCAGGTCATTTTCAACAATTGCAGGCCAATTTCTGTCAAACCAGTAGCATTAAAGAATAAATAGAAATTGAAACAACAAACCAGATCATTGAGAGAAAAAAAAAAGACCAAAAAAAAAAAAAAAAGTACCAGTATTTACAGAGGAAAAAATAAAAGTCTGAACTTAAAGTACAAGTGAACAAAACCGAACAAGAATTAGTACAGAAATATCACAAAGAGAAAATACTTGGTGTGAAAATCAGAACTGATGCATTCATGAAAGAAAGAAGAGAATAAAACAGCATAGTCAATCTTACACTGACACTGACACACTCACTCACACACAATATAACAAATACATGTATTTGCCTATGTCCATGGGCAATGTTTTCCACCTATCTGATAACTCCCCTTCGTTAGATCTCCATCTCGTTATTTCTTCCGGCCTTTTTCAGCCCTTTGCTAGACACAAGGTCTACTGAATGAGCACTAAAAAAAAAAAATAAATAAATAAAAATCACCTGTCGTCTTTTAATTTGAAACAATCAGAGAACAACTGGACAAAATTATATGAGGAGAAGTAAACAGTTTCCCTACTTTATGAATTTTGAAGAAAATAATTTTTTATTTTTTGTTTTGTTTTGGTCTTTTCAAACAAAAAGTGCAAATAACTGTGATTTTACCCCACATTGTATTCGTTGGGTTTGTCCATCAGTTCTTTTGCCTGGCAAAGAGAGGTAACTAGGTTGATGAAAATCAATCTCCGTTGCCTCCCTTGTATTGCTGAGCTTCTTCTGTCACTACTACATCAGAGACATTGTTTTAATATAACGGCACAACAAACAAACACACTGTGTGAATCCACCATAGCCCAGTGCATTTCCATTGCGACTGAGATTACACAAATACAAGAACTCACTGCAAGGACAGGGAGCTGAACTCTGAAAATCCATAACAAATTCGGCATCATATGTCTTGCGGCCAGTCGAAATGAGATGTAAGTCGTTGGGCTGGAATTGAAAAATCGGGCTTTGAATGTGATGAGGGCAGTCAGACATTGAAATTCAAAAAAAAATTTTATTGCGGAAATCAAAAGTGCATTCATTTCTGAACAAGACAGTATTAGTCTTACCCTCGATTCATAAATAATCCTTCATTAAAATCAGGCTTTTGTGAGGTAGGGATGTAGATTTATGCATTCCACCATTCATTTCAACTCGATTTTCTCAGAAATTCGGTCATTGCTCGGAAGTCCTCCCTTGTTTCTTTAAACTGCAATATTTCTGTCTAAAATAAAGCTAGCTCAGAACGTTTTTTCACCATCAGAAAGGATATGAAATAAGCTTTCACATGATATCAAAAACTCCGTAGGGTGAAAAATCGACATACGTCTCATTATGACTGGCTGAGAGACATAAATTTTGGCTCTGAGATTCACCCACTTTCTTATCATCAGTTTTGCTCCCACTACAGACACCTGATGTTTTCCATACACACAGAAAGCTATTAAGTCAAATGAGTCTTTCCACTTAAAAAAATGCATGTGGCAGCTCATTTTAATACTGGTCTTATCGACAAGATATTGACAGATTCCCTGCTGTAATCTGGTGCTCATATTCTGCTTTCCACAGTGTGGAAATTCCCAATCTCACCAAAATATTATACAAGAGAGAGTAAAAAATAATTGCTCATTCATCTTTTACATCTTTCATACACATGTACTGTACATTCTGTCAAACACATAGACCAAAAAAATAACCATAGAACATGTGCCGACTTACAAACATATATGCCACAAACTTACAAATATACTCCATAAATACATCTGAACACCAAAGTCAAATATAAACAGGTAACCAAGGATTAATTCTACCTAAGCCAGGTCTTAACTTTACACCACTCAAAAATCATGCGACAAAAACGTTAACGAAAAAATATTTTCATTATTCCTCACTGAATTTGCATACACGTAATACATCATAATATGAGCAAAGTATGCCATAACCTGGCATAAAAAATAAAAACAGAACAGAAAATAAAAGTCAAAACTTACTGGATGTTTTGAGAGATGTCTCATATAAAAGTTAGATTGGATCAAATGTCACATTATCTTCTCAATTACTTAAACATTTCTTGCCATTGGAAACATTTGGGTCATTACATACGGCTAATTCTCGAAATTCCTGACTGAAACTAAATATATCTCCCCAACAATGTTGCTGAATGTCTTTGTGGATGTGACTGAGAAAAGTAAAATATCTCACATCTCCGACTAATCTCTATAAAACTGGTCTCTATGCTCTATGTAGAATGGGATTGGCTGGATTTCTAATAGTATAGTCCTAGAGAACAGAAATGGTTGCAAGAGGTTAGTGGCCTCAACTACAAGTCACTGAAGTCAAGCCATAGGTGAAAGGGGGAAAAAAAACCACTGTGTTTTTATTTGTTTTTACTTTCCTGGTGCAAAGATGACGATAAAAACGTCGTCCCAATTCACAACAAAACTTATCATAAGAAAGAAAGAAAAAATGACAGATAAAACACCCATTTCAATATAAGCCAGCAAGAGTTATCATCCACTGTTCATAGATCTGAAAGTTTCCATGCCAAAAGAACAAGTGAAAGGAAAACTTGAATAATCTGAGACCAGAAAAAAAAAAAAAATTGGTTTCATATGCTTCTGATAAGTGCCTATTTCGAATGTAAGAAGATGCAGATTTATAACTCTACAATGATACAAAGTTGCTGATGAATTGTGTTGGTGAAAGATACCTAAATAAGATCCTCATCTCAACAATATAAAACTCTATGTTGACTCTGATGTTCGAAGATGATTACTTAAAATGTCATTTATATTTAATAAGAGAGCACTTAATACTATATTATAGAAATGCAAACAGTATTACATGATAGCTTGAAGTTTTCACAGAACTGGAGTTGATATGAAAGAAACCAGATATTAGTGCTGTTTTTTTTCTTTGTACATTTTAGAGTTCTCTTTTGTAGGACAATAAAGGAATTGGCAACAACAGACTAACATTCTACATATAGCAGGACTATTAGCATTACAAACACATTCTTTAAAGAACAAACAAAACAACATATGACCATATATATTTCTTTGCACTCCTGAAATGAGCCTGTGTGGAAAGGACTTGAATGTTTATCTTTGCAGAGTATGGTTATATGACTTGAGAGACACAATCAATAAAACAAAATGATAAACACTTGGTTGAGGGAATGAGCAAAATTCAATTCAATGCCAGCTGTGAGTCGTTGAGCTCCTCTGGAATTTTTTCACAGTACAAATGATGTACATTGAATTGTGTAAATTTCATAATACCAGTGGGTTGTTATATGCACCACACTGGTATAGGCTAGTGGTATGGTGGTGTTTTACACCAAACTATCAACCTGTTAAATAAAACACAAATGTGTTTGGGTAATTAAAACATTGGCGTAAATAAAAGTGTGTTTAAAAAAGAAAAAAGCGACACTGTCAATGAGCTTATTTGGAATTTTCATTATATAAAGCATCTGTTGTTATATGAATTTTTTTTCTTTCTTTGAGGCATATCTTTTAAATCACCTTCAAAGCTTCTGACTTGATTTCATGAATGAAAATGAGACTTGGTATGTTTCTATAGTAACAATAATAACATGACCACTTATGCCGCATTCACTGTGATTTTCTTATGCATTATAAATATGTTGTTGTTTTCTTCTCAAACAGGAATGCTTTTAATTAATATGTGCGTTCAGGAGCAAAACAAGTGGTGCGGTTATACAGACAAAAAAATGTCTTGCAAATGAATCAAAGGGGTTGGATGTCAAAGAGACTTAGTTGTGAAAATCGGACTCAACTGACCAGTGATGTTCAGAAGTTAATTTTGAATTCAAATACGTTAGCACGTAAGAGTCATCTTCTTTGATCATTTCCCTTTCTAATGACATTCAAAATTTCTACATGTAATATATATCTGATATCAGGCTAATTCCCCTCCGCTGAGTGATAAACTGAACATAAGAATAAAAATCTTAAAGAACTGCGTCAAGCCATGAATTATATGTGGTGCGGACAATGTTTCACAGATAAACCTCTTCTCACTGGTAGCAACAGTGGTTTGAAGGCCATGCAGCAAAGCAATGTGAATCACTGATTGCAGCTTTGAGGGTGGAATCATTCAGGGGAATAAAAGAAGGAGAAATACTGCAAGTGAGCACAAATGTCAAAAGGTCAAACACTGTACCGGTACACATATGTGATCTCTTTCTATAGCATCTTTCTCAAGTTATCATAATCTAAGGGAGATCATTGTGACCAGCTCTGTTACTTCCCTTTCTCATAAATGGGTTGAACAAGCACTGCAAAGAAAAAGAAAAGCAACACTTTTTTTTTTTTGGCGCCCTTTGCGTGAAGCATATTTCATGAAAATTACTTTTTATTTTTTTTTTAAAATCATGATTTAAAGAAATATTTTCTTCCTGTTCTTATAATTTGAAATAATTTTTTTGATAATCAGTCTTTCAAATGACAAGAAAAATGTGATTTTTTCGTTGTGTCTGACAAAGAATGGAAACATAGTTGGTGACAATGGGCTCCCATTTCAACGATTGTTAAGTACGAAAAGAGTTTGCTGTTCTTCCTCACTGTTAAAGCCAAGGACAAAAGCATGTTTGCCTTGTTTGAGAGATTGTGATCTAGTGTGAAAACTGGTATAGACAATCAAAATTATTCACTGATTACATACATATAAACAGTCTTTCTTTTCTTGTTATCTTCCATTATCATCATCATCAACAAGCTGTCTTCCCCTTATGGAACACAGGTCCTCGACAACACATCTCCAAGCTCTACCATCTTGTTTTCTTTTAAATTCCCACAGAGTCAGTCACCCTTCCTTTTTCTCAGCTTCACCTCATACCTCCTAAAATGCCTGGACCGGACTTAAGAAAAATCTGCAAACATATCCACACTAACAATTGAAAATATTTTATATTAGAAAAAAAAAAATACACAAAGTGCTGACCAGAAATAAAAAGTTTTCACTTACAACCTCTTCCAGTATTGCAACTGTTAAGCTTGAGTCAGCTTATCATACCATACAATTCTCACACAGCAGTTTAGATGACACTGTGAACTGTGCCATGTTTCAAATACAAAAATAATTTATTTGGACAGAGACTAATGTTGCGATGAAAAAAAACCCCCACAGATATGTCATGGGTTACATTACATTTACATTACGCCTTTCAACCTCTTGCTGGTGGTTGTCTGGTTGGAGTACACAATGATGGAATTTTTTTAAACAGCAGAAATACCAAAAGCAAGTATTTCCATAAAGTGCAAAGACTCCTTGACATGTTCACAAAAGACAATTTTACCATTTTCTCAACAAACAGAAACAGATAAACTGTGAAAAGTGGACAGATATGGCTGGCAGTAGAGTGAAAATGCAGACCTAGAAAAGATTAAAGCATTCAATCATCATCATCATGTACATAGAGGATAACCATGACATATTACTGTATGTGTCACCCATCTCATACTGGGGCATATCATAATATTGTCTCTCTGGGTGAGATCAATATGGCTAAAAAAGTAGTCATTATATTCACATGAAAGGGCTCATCTAATTACACAAGACCCATGATTCTTTATTTGTGTGTGTTATGATTTAATGGCACATCACATCAGCGCAATCGTGACTACACATCAGCCCTGAGAATGAGATAGAGCTATAATTAAGTATTTTAAGCAAAACCACATGACCTAGGGAACATCGCTCAAATGTGGCTTTGTTTATATGATCATTCGTCCAGATTTGTCTGCCATGCGCAGAGCAAGTAAACAAAGCCACATGTGAGCGATGTTCCGTAGGTCATGTGAGTTTTCTTAAAATACCTAATTACATCATTGGCAATTTGATAGTTTGTCTAGATCTATCAGGTGATTAAGCTACTTATTCCCATTGCTCTGGCGTAAATTAATATGTATAAAAATTATGTTCTTCTACCGAAAGATCGAAATTATGATCTCGTAAAAATCATCTATCTGGACTTGTGTTGTGTCTTCACAGTTTGTGTTTGGCATTCTTATGTTGTGCTTCATTCAACTGTTATCTTCCACTCTAGTTACTTTATGATAAAGTATGGTAAGGAGATCGCTATACCATCACCTACTCCCTGGCTGTGATAAGCAAGCCCAAAAACTGTCTTCTTACACATGCTGTTGACGCGCTGTCATCATAGAAACCAGAGAGCCCCAATACTATTTCAGTTCTTAACAACTTACAGTAAATATAATGTGGAGCGAGAGCATGTTTGTCAAGAAAGCACAGGCAGACAGACTGACATTGGATATCAACAGAGCAGCCACCATTCAGCGAAAGAGGAAGCCATGAACATGCTGCTTCATCATTGCAGGTAGGAGTTCATTCTGTTGAGATTTTTGTGTCTCAGCTATTGGTCTTCAGATCTAAACTCCAAATTGTATTTCGGCAGTTACCTGTTTGCCTAAACAATCTTAAATCCATTATCATCACAATCATTATCCTGCTCCTCCTCTTCCTCCACTTCCTCCTCATCATCATTTTGCCGAACCATCTTATAAGATCACAAAAGCTGTCAACCGACGTTCAATTTTTTTTTTTAAAATAAACGTGCCACAGAATGAAGAAAATCAATTTCAAGTTTTCGAATTTAGTTGGCTCTTCTTCATGATGAAAAAAAGCAAACAAAGTGTGTAAACAGTACAGTCGTCGTCTTTTATATCCTCCATAGTCATGAGAAGTGCTTGTTATCATTACCATCATCATCATCATCATTTTATAAAAATATAATAGAACAGTCAGACCGGCAACTAGCAAAACAATTCAAGAAAAATAAATAACACAGAAATCTATAACTTGATTGTGATGGCCTCTGCCAAATTTTCCAGTCAACTTGACTCTTCTTCAGCGCAACAATCATCATCATTATCATCATTCTATAAAAATACAATAGAACTGTCAGACCGGCAACTAGCAAACAGTTCAAGAAAAGCAAATAATATAGAAATCTATTAACAACTTAATTGTGATGATAAAATCTCTGCCAAATTTTCGAGCCCCTTGGCGCTTCGTCAGTCCAATCATTTAAACAGAATATAACAAGACTGTCAAACGGGCAACTAATCAAACAATTAAAAAAAAAAGCAAATAACAAATACGAAGAACTTTATATTGATATTAGTAATCCTCTCCCACATTTTGGAGCCCGCTTGACTCTTCGTCGGGGCAGTAATGAAGACATAATATTATTTAATCAACAGGCAACTGACATAATACAATAAACAGCAAACTGAAGAATCAATAAAGTAAAACTTTAACACACTGATGGAACTGGCCATAGTTTTGAACCTGTTGGTTCTTCGTCCCACTATCATCTTCCTTTAGACCGTCAGGGGGTAACTGTTCAAACAAATAAATTAAAATACCAAGCAACAAATCTGAAGAAAAAAAAATATTATTTTAAATTTGACCAAATAGACGGAACACGCAATTTTCAAGTCACCTTGTCTGTTCATCATCGTCATCATCATCATCGTCATCATTATCATCGTCATCATTATCATCGTCATTATCATTTTATGAAATATAAAAAGACTGTCCAACCGGCAACTAACTAAACAATTTAAAAAAGCAAATAACACATAAAAATAACTTCTTCTTGATGTTGAAACTGAAAGCCAAATTTTCAGGTCAACTTGACTCTTCTTCATCATTATCATCCTCGTCATCATCATTTTATAAAATAGACAAAGACTGTCCAACAGGCAACTAACTGAACAATTTGAAAAAGCAAACAACACATAAAAATAGCTTCTTCTTGATGTTAAACTGAAAGCCAAATTTTCAAACCAAATTGGTCCTTCTTCAGGGCAACAAAGTAACATATAAAAATGTAAAAGTAAAAATCATCATCGTCATTTTCATCATCATCACCTTACTACAGAAATGTATATTCTTACTGAATCTAGTTTGGGGGCCAAACAACATAGTGGGTATCGTTATATTTCACTAGTCCTCAAACGTTTAGAAATGTCACCCTAAGAGTGTAAATTAATCAGTCCACCAGTCTTGTCAAACTGTCAAAATAAAGCACTCGATATTCTTCGAATCCAGCACCAGCTGTCAGATATTAAACATGTTTGCACCAGATTTACTCTAAAGATAATCTAGTTTTTCAAAACTGTCCTCTTTAATCTACAGTTTCCTTATTGAGAAAATGGCTCTTGAAAATCCGTCCTAATGCATTATTATGCTGCTCAATTAGCGTACTTGTAATCTTTTATTGTTATTTTCAACCTAAAAGTTCTGTCTCCTTTCTGTTTATATCTTCCTTTCTTATTTTCTTCTTGCTCCTCTCTTCAAATGTGTTTTGTGTGTATGTGTATGCGTGTGTGTTTTTGTTTTTGTTTTGTTTTGTTTTGTTTTTGATCTCTGTTATACCCAACTTAGGTATGACTCTCAGCGTTCTTGTGTAGAAAATGTTACTCTTTCTGATGCCAGATCTTAAGCCGTCCTCATGTTTGTTATTATCTTGGAAGTTTGTATCTTTCTTATTTGTTTATTCCAATCCTAATGCTGGCGTTGTTTTTCTATAGAGCTGTCAGCTATTCCTGAAGCGTTGTTATTATTATTATTATTTCACTGTTTTCCAGTTTTCTGTCGTGCTCTTTCTTTAGTGATGCAATATTTTGAGCTCCTTTAAAAAGGTCTTTGGGGCTTTGTGTATTTATTTGTTTGTCTCTGCAGTGTTTAAAGCCATCAGATTATAGATTGTTGTGCAGATGGGTCGAGTTGTCTATTGACTGCTGCAGTCTGAAAGCTCGTTCTTCCATGCTACGATATATACTATCAGCTCTCTTCCTGCATGCTATCTAATCCATCGACTTCAAACGTTTTTGTTAATGCTGTTCATTTAACCGCTTCACCGCCGAGGCAGTTTAAACGTTTGTTCTGCTGTCCTTCCCTTCCTAAATTCGGTGATTTACCCCACCACTTCCTTAATGTTACTGATCGTTTAAGTTTTTACTGTGTCTAGGTCGAGGCGCTAGGCCTAGCTTTGAAATGATATATTAATCTTTTAATGGATAACGCTCCTGGGAGCCGAAGGGTTAAAAATTTTCCTGGCGCTATAAGTCTGAAAATGTGTATTATACAGGATTTTTCTTCCTTAAACTCTTTCTCTCTCCCCACTACTTCTGCCTCAGAAAATAGCTTCTTCTGTTGTTTTAAAAGTTCTTTCATCTCTTCACGGTCTGACAATAAATTAATCATCATGGGCGTTGTTTTTGAACAAGTACCAAGTAGGTCTTATCTCATGGTTTGTTTGTTTTTTTTTTTCTCCTTTTTCTTTTTCTATTCACCATTATTATTTCTGCCATTATATGATGATAAACAAATTACTCTCTTTGTCAGAAAATCCCTGAAACCGTCAATTCTGAAGCACGCTTGAGGCAGAATGTTTTGCTTTAAGCCGTCCCTTTGAAAACTGTCTTCCTGTAAAATGACTCTCTGCATTAACTGAGAAAGCTACTCACATTGGCCTGTGTGTGTATGAGTACAAGAATTTGTTTTGCATGTCGTGTGTCTGTGAACTGTTGCCAGATAAGGACCGTTGAAATCTATCATGAAACGTTTCATTGGTTGGGGAAACATATAATAGATTGTATCTTCGAAACTACAATGAATTTCCAATTGCTCAAATATTTACCAGACATGGCCTTACTGAAATAAACTTCTTATTTCAACATATTTTGTATAAAATAAACGTAAAATGAAAATGTAGACTATGTTTTCCGACTTTCTCAATCTGAGATCACTTTTGACATTTTGACAGGAAATCGAGATTCGCAACAATGGGTCATTAACATTAGCGTCTCAGCGCTTTGTTCACCACTTTAAAAACTCCCAATACAACCAGCTGGTGTTTGTCGAACGGTGAACAAAAAATATAGGTAATTGTTTGAATAAAAAGAGACTATATAAACATCCCTTTCAATTAGCCATGAATTTGACCAGAAAATACATTAAGTTAAACGTCTCTTAAGTGCATAACTTATTCTTCGTGTCTGCTTTTGAGAAAATTTTACTAAAGAACAAAAAGCTTCAGTCTGTCCTACAGCATATGAAGGGGAAAACATCATAAACTTGCTCTCTGTCATATTTTATTGCCCCGCTCTTCAAACCCTTATTTCATGATAGATTTTTTCACTTGATTTACAGAATGAATTTACGATTCAGTTGTCTAAAATATATATATATATTTTTAAAGTAATTGCTTTGAAACTTCGCGTGCCCTTAACTACGTCATTTAGTTTTATGCTGTACTCACTACGTTGATTAGAGAAATCTGCAAATTGTTATTTTTCTTTCTTGTATCACATGATCTGTAGGATTTTCTCTTGTTTGGCAGTGGGTCCTAAAAGTGAATGTCTATGTTTGCCTTGTGTGCATATTGATTTGTATAGATGGGATGTATATTTCCACAATAAAAGATATGAACAAAAATGAAGGGACGTGATGAACAGGCAGGATTTCACACTGCAAACCATGGTTGTTGCCTTTTCTCTTTGTAACTATTCATTAGTATAGGAAAATAATAATAAAGGGACGAGAGGGTGTCGGATGGATGGATGGATGGATGGATGGATGGATGGATGGATGGATGGATGAATGGATGGATGGATGGATGGATGGATGGATGGATGGATGGATGGATGGATAGGATAAATGGATGGAATGAGGGATGGATTGAATGAGGGATGGATGGATAGATGGATGGATGGATGGATGGATGGATGGATGGATGGATGGATGGATGGAATGAGGGATGGATCGAATGAGGGATGGATGTATGGATGTATGTATGTATGGATGGATGGATGGATGGATGGATGGATTAACGAGTGAATAGATGAATGGACGAGCAAACTGATATGTAGTAGAGGAATAGAGGCATTATTTTGCTTTTCTGTGGAATAACTTATGCCAGAACATTGACTGAAGGCACCACCCTGGATCTAAATTCCTATTTTAATAGGTCATTGGGGATGAGGGTTACATGACAGAACCGTGAATAAAAATTGTAAGTTACTTGTAATGTAATTTCAGATATTCCATTCATATCCAGTCACGAACGTATACTTCTGAATTTCCCTGAGAGTCGAGAGAAATCTAATATTAAAATTCTATAGTTTGAGTATGTGTACAAACAAAAGGGTGAGGGAGGAGTAAGGGGGGGGGGGTTCTAAAGATACTGCTTTGTCATTTGAAAATATCTAAGGTAAATAGATAAATATCATACAATGTATGGATGGGAAAATAGACACAGAAATAAGCTTATATTCATTTATTAAAAAGACGTCAAGAATAAACATAAGAAAGTTTTAAGTCTATTGGTATATCGTAGAGATGTCGACTTCACCTCCCTCGAAGAAAACAACAACAACAACAAAAAAATCTGATAGATGTGCAATTCCCCCTGTATTGAATACTGGGCTAAATCGATTTACCAGCCTGGCTTTTGAATGTTGAGAGCGGGGAAAAAAGCAAGTCAAAACAAGCACCAACAATGGTCCTTTCTTCTACCCTATACAATGCTGATGTGCTAGGCACACCGCGCGATTACATTTTAAGTTCATTTACCGCTACTCCATGATATGGATTTTTGTCGCTGGGCCTGCAACGATGGAGAATTTTCCAGCACTTCAGATCTAGTTTTTATACCGCCCCCCCCCCTCCCCACCCATCACCATCCTTCTTTCCATCATCATTTTTGTTTCTCTTTTTCCATCCTTCTTCAAATGAACGTCATTATACGTCATGATGACTCGGATGCCAGGTCAAAAAATGGCCAATACTGGTTTTAATGCGGATCTCGATCGATGGTTACCCAGGTTCTCCACTTTCGCCTCTTTTGATATTTCTCATGCTTCGTTGACTTCTAAAGCCGGGCGCTGCTTTATGAGCTCTGCTACGGAAGAAAGTGTGCGGTTCTCCACCTTTTTTTTTTCTCCTGGAACTGTACAAATTTATTCTTCCGACGCAAAGAAAGCCAACACCAAGTATTGATTCCCTCAAATCAAATCTTCCAGTCTTCTGTTCCCGTGGGTGATATTGAAATGAGGATGGAGGGACTGTTTAGAGTCTCTAGTGGTTCGGAAATCCAGCTGACACGATAAATGTGGACACTGTTTTATGAAAACAAAATTTGCATCCACATTGTTTTATAAAGATAAAATCTGCATTATTAGAACTATTTGAATGGCTTTTGCTAGGTCATGTAAGTTCAATTTAAAAAAAACAAAACAAAAAAAAAAACGTTAGTATACGTAAGTAGACTTAGATGTATAGACTGTCTACGACATTATCACGTGATCATTTCGTTGATGAGATCACTTGCATCTCCGTTAATGCGTACAACGATGACATAGCGTGTTATTGATCTCTTTAGTCCACGAGTTTGAGTTGCATTATCTTTCTCAATTCTCTTCACAGACATGCACTCCCGTGATCACCAAGGCCTGTTTCAAATGAGGAGTCAAGCGATACATGTACAAAGCTAAAGAGAGAGTGAATTTTCATGTCAGGAGTGAATGGCAATCCTCACCTATCAATATCAAGAAGTACTACCCTGAACCAGCAAAATGTTTTGCCCATAGAACATACACACACATCACAAACACAACACACATACACATAACATAAAAACGAAAAAACTGAGAGATATTCTCCGAGAGCACATGAACAGTTATCATAAAACTGCATCTTACATAATATACTATATCGAGAACATCGTCAGCTCTGTCTCCGTTCTTTGCATATTTCACTGAGACCCACATCGATACATATTTTATTTGTTCATTTCAGCCTAGTTTGCTTGTGAAAACGACGTGAGCAAATATCTGGCAAAATTAACACTTAGTTTGTTTTTTTTTGGGGTTTTTTTTTTTTCAGAAATGACATTCAAAGGCCACATCAAATTTAAGCGAGATAGCTTATTGATCTTTCCCTTTTTAATCATTATGGATCATCAGACTTGATATCATAATTATTTATTGATGGCTATTTGGAATTAATGACAATTTTGTCAGCATTAAAATCGTAATTACTGTGATCAAAGTTTAATGCAGTTCTATCATCAATGTCTGTCCCTCTGATGGTTCTCTTCCCCCCCCTTCCCTCTCTGACCAGTTTCAGATCAGTTCAGATGTGGCCATTTGCGTGTCAGTCTCTGATAGCCTAGCCAGGTCTAGTGTAGATTGTTTTCACGCACAGCTCACCTGGATGGATATGTAGACGGATAGGATCGACAGCCTCACAAACAAGTATGGAAGCCAAAACACGAAGGCACAGCACGTTAGAAGTGACGTGGACAGCGGTCAAACAAAGCAAATATTCATGACCCAGAGCCATGATTTATGGAAGGTCGCGGCTTTTCATAGGCGCAATCCCATCTGTCACGGAACATGCCATCCAGCCCGTCAGCTTCCTCAAATAGCAGAGATGTATTAGAAATTGAATCATTATGGGGCATTATGCTCCTTCTTCATGCTGACTTCTCATTAGAAGCTGTGGCTGGTAGGAAGCTGGTCTATGGAAAGGTTCACTTGCAATCAACAGAGCATGGCATAGAAAACCATGAACTTGTGTTTGCCCACACAGTAGTGCTTGAGAAAGTTACAGTGGCTAAAATAAAATAAAGCAAAAAGTATCAACCATGTTCTATTTTTAACATCTTGGAAAATGTAAAATAGGTAAATCTTTAGGCTGATAATCATTCTTTTTTTTTTTTTTTAAATGTAGTAGTTTATTTTCCAATTGGGTAAACAATAAAAGAGATTTTAAAGAAATTGAACTCTTGATACCCACGATACTCAGTGCTGTCTTGCATTACCTCATTGATGTGTGCAGCCCTTGAATTTGTAGTTTTCTGATATGATATGAACACACTCTTAGATAATTATTTTGCGGATGACACGGTATTGCTTCATATCTATAATGACAGAATTTTAGCACTTACTGTGCTTATCAAATACAAAACAAACAAACAAACAAACAAAACAAAAACAAGAAAACAACAACAACAAAACAGTCTGTAACAAAATGTAGGTAATTTGAAAGGTGCAAATACATCTACAATTTTTCATATTATTTTAACTTTTGTGATGAGCATGCAGGCTGTTCTTTATGTATCGTCTCTCTGCAAACAGAGGACAGATGGCTCAGTCACTTCTAAATGTGACCGGATACTGTAACAACGAAGTGTCACGCCAGTGGAGATATTCGCATCTCAAGAAAGATCACGTGATGTCTTATCCTACTATATTCCCAAGGCAGTGAAGTTGAACCTTATTCCCAAATCGTCTCCAAACGTATCCACAATGTGAGTAATATTGTTTCCAGACAGTCTCAAACTAAATTACAGCCAACGATCCTTTAAGTAATCAACATAAAATCCTTACTGCTGTTTGTTACAAAAGAGTTCTAAGACCCATTACAATATTCTTGGGCTGACAAGCATTTGAAGTTTTACATTTCCATTCTTTATGTGATTTTGGTTCATGTGTATTCGTCGGTTTTCAACAGTGGGTTTTAAGACTGGCGATCAAATAGGAAGCTATAAACAGTGGGCAGCGTTTCCCTCACGTATCCTATACAGAGCCTCAAGTGGGCACAGTCTGGATTCTGTCTCACGGTCTTAGTGCTGTCATGATGCTTTGCTCCTGATTGACTCAGGAAAATTTTTGTTCCACCTACTTGAACAGCTAACACATTAACACTTAGGAAATGATAGGTCCACTACAACAGCTGATAAATTATGTTTTTTCCCCGTTGAGTTCATCGATCCACTCTGTCTGATTTGTTTCCAGCATTCACGCTTAATAACTTAAACTTCGCTGGACCAGATAACATTCGAATGTATTCTGCACAGCATCATCAAACCCCAAAAACTGAGTTTTAATGGTTTCTTTTCAAATCGGTCCATATATTCTTAAATCAAACAAACAAAGGCATACACATACACAGAGACACACACACATATACACACAAACATACACACTCCTCCTAGTATTGCCTCTTCTGGCGTTGACACACTTCCATGTAGCTATCTCACTTCGATTTACAGACAAGCGACATTTTCGAATCCCCACTCTTAACAGCTCATTAGCGTTGGCTCTTAACTCAATGCATTAGTTTTTCGAGGACTGCATTCAATGGTTCCGTGGTCGGGAGGACTGCCGGAGAATCTTTGGTTTGATTTTATTTTTTTCCTTGTGACTCATTCGCACACATAATCCGGGTGGGATCCTGCGAAATCGTTGGCCTGCCAGCCAGACCGATCGATACCAATTTCACTTGAGATCCAAAGGAATTTTCTTAAGGCAGCCCAGTAATGTGATAAAATACAGCGGCTATGGAGAAAATAGAATTTTATTTTGATTACGGCACCGATGGCGAGTGGCTTTGGTGTCGGTGAGTGGCGAAAAGTCCGGTGGGGAGTGATGTGGAAACTGAAAAGAAAAGAGGCTGATAATAGGATAGATTGACGTCCGAAAAGGAGCTTTGGTGAAAGGTCTGAATACTGCGAGCGAGAATGGCCATACTAAGTGTGTTGGCTCACATTTGGTGGAGCAGATACGCGAGGTGGGACAAGAAAGGTGGAAAAGGACAAACTAATGGCATGGAGGTGGTTGATAGAGTGGTACCAGTACTGACAGTGCGGATTATGGTGGAACTGCCGGTTCAATTTATGAAGAAGGAAGACTATTCATCTTGTGACTCAACATAAGAAGGAAACGTTACTCACATAAGGAAACAGGCTGGATCATATCTCACTCGTATGAAATTTCATGAATAGCAAGTTTGTTGCTGTAGTTTCTCAGCTTATAAATTGTGGACAACTTGAGAAACTGTTTTATTCTCGTTCTGGAATTATGAGAAGAAACTCATTAACAGCAACAAGAACAACCCTAAATTGGTTTGAACTTTAATGGAGAGCAGACATACGCGGAAGTTTCCTTTTTTTAATGGGTGGCAAATGCCCTAAACTGGAAAAAAGGACGAAAAACATGCCAAGGGAAATAGTCTAAACGTTGTAAGTTATGGAACAGAAAGGGTAGTAGAGGAAGTATAAAATAAGGAGAGAAAGAGGGGCTGAATAAAAAAAGAAATCAGCACTAGCAAAGAGTGAGCTGTTCGAGAATTTTTTTAAAAAAAGGAAAAAGGAAAGGAAAAACGAAAGTTTCGGGAAAAACTGTGAATGGAGAACAGAGTGAAAGCGACAAACTTTTCGTGTGAGATTTTTTTCAATGCAAAAGATAAGCCCCAAAATTTTGCTCCCTCAAAATATGAACTCAGAAATGGAAACAAAATATAGGACAGGCAGGCCAGGAAAGGAAAGAAAAGGAAAGTAATGAGAAGAAAAATAGGAAGACAAATGTCTGCTTCCAGCCTGTAAGGATAGGTTGTAATACAAAAGATGAACGAGAGGTTTCGGTGTTTTTACTGCCTGTCATTAGCGCGAGGGAGCATAAACATCGCCCGGCCCAATGACAGAGCGGCAGGCACTTTGATTATTCCCCCTTTTTGCATGGGCCCATCCATCTAAGCAACGGAACCATCGATCCGAGCGGCGGGCTATGCTATACATCACAGTATTTTAGCGCCAGTCCGGCCCACCAACTTCACACCACCGGTCCAATCTACCCTTCTCTTACACCCCAACCCCCACAAAGAACCCTCCCTCTACCCAGTCCCTCCTCAGCTCCTTCCAAAGCTCCAGGGACACCCACCGTCAATTTCTCCTGGAATTCCTCTGGGCCAGAGCCGACACCCCTGCTTGGTTCTGGCCAAGCACGACTCCCTCAATCCCATCCTCCCCTTCCACCTCCCTCTTGCGTTTCTCTCCTTTTTATTTCACCAGCAGGGATACTCTAATAATTATCCCTCTCTTTGTGAGAGCCGGCTCAATACACCAGCCCTGCTGCCGTGCCAGTTCTAAAGAACCGCTCAGTCTTTGACCTCATAGAGCTGAAACCATACTAGCTTCTCTCTCTCTCCCTCTCTCTCTTTCTCTCTCTCTAACACACACACACACACACACACACACACACACACACTTCACTCAGTCTCCTCATCTCTCTCTCTCTCTCCTTTTTCGCTGTTCTTGTCCATCATAATCGGTCTTTTTTTTTTTTTAATTAAGTAAGGGGAGAAAAAAAAAAAGTGGACGTTTATGATATTTTGCCTGTTTATAGCCGATTGTAGTCTAAAGAATGTTCGTGTGTACAAACAAGAGATTCTGCGCTCTTTTTCCTGGTAAAGAGTTGAAATTGCGCTCACTGTAGGCTTCCACCCCATCTCCACCAATAAATCATCTCCCCTTCCTACTGGAATCGACGCTACTTTTTTCAATACCCTATACACATCCCCTTTCCCTCTCCGTTTCCATAGTATCCTGCCGCTACCAGGGCTGGAATCATCCTGGGATGAGGAAGAAAAAAATAAGAAAGAAAAGGAAGAAGAAGAAAAAGAAAATGAAGGAAAAAAACCCAACTCATCTCATATCATCCCAGTGTCCCAGCGAGACAGATTCTCCCCCTTACCCTATCACGTGTGGACCTGTTTGCTGCAAATTTTCTTCTCCACTGGGACGTCATATAATTGCCTGGTGTGCGGCATAACGACATCGAGGTCTGAAGTTCCCAAGATGATGAGGAGAAGGTTGTGAGTCTTTCAGCAAAGGCGCGAGAAGAGAAACAACAAAAACTGCAACATGAGATAGGGATGGGGAAGTCGATGAACACAGATTATAAATCATTGGGAAAAGATGGAAATAATTGATTTTCACTCTGAATAGACCAGAAGTAATGCAAAGAAGAATAAGAAAACAGAAATCACAACAACAACAGCACTGTGTGGGTTAAATTTTAAGAAAGAGGGGGAGAAAGAGAGAGAAAGACCAAAAAAAAAGTGTATATGTGCGAGAGGAAGGATGCTTAGGAATGGACACAGAAGATGGGTCTTGTCTTAACACGGACGATGTCTGATGCTGCATGGTGTGAACTGTTGTTTCTGTTGTTGATGCCACGTTCATTTTCCCCTACATTTTTTTTTTCTTTCCTGTTCTGTGAGGATGTTTACTCGTGAGAGCTAGCCAGCCAATAATCAACGTCTTGGACGTAACAAAGCGTCTCCTGGAATGATTCATAATAATGATACACAACTATGGACACGGCTACCCATGGCTCACTGTCTCAGTAGTAGCTGTTGCAAACATTTCAGTCATAGTTGCTCGTGTTTGGGATGGACCAGTTTTTTGTTGTGTGGAATATGGTAAAATTAAACCTTTAAAGATGTCGGGTGAAACTGCTAGATTGAAAGTATTTTTGTTATTATTTTTATTTATATTCATGAAGTGAATGTTTTGGCCGAAGTAGTAATATAAAACGAGTATACTGCTACTGAGCTATATGTTATCTGAAACGTAAATCCTGCAATGCAAAGCTGGCCAGGTACAGCCTTGAACCCGTGGGCCTTATAATACGTTTATAGGAAATATAGTAACAGCCACCCGATGTTCTTTTCCGTTCTTTAAGCGAGTAGTCATTTGTTTAATCTCCAGATTTTGTTCATTACATAGAGACTGTAGGCCAAAGCTAGAACTTAAAAACTTCCAACACTGTAAATGCTCATGTTCCAAGCTCTTTGTTCTTTCTAGATATGGGCAACGAAGGTGTGCATTCTGCTCCTGTAGGACCTAGTATCTGTTGGACATTTGCGAGGAGCTGGGGAGATGCTAGTTTTGATTATAAAACTGAGAAATGAGAAATATTGCAGGAATCTGCTGTTCATAGCTTCAACATTCAAATGTTAATGTCACAAAAATAGAATTAAAAAATTAGTCGCTGACAATGATATTTGATGCGACACGACAAAATCAGGCTCTCGTTAACTTTTGGGCATAAGAAAAGAGTTCTTGGTATCACTGTGAAGATTATTCACTTCCCTTTCTGTGTGGGAAAATATTTTGCTCTACCTTAAATTAAGTAGATGTCGAGATATTGGCCATTAAAGAGGATGGCGGTGACCTATTGCTTTTACTGCATTTAGTGAGAAAAAGGGTGATCCTTATTGTAAATCATAAAGAAAGGGTCGGGGGGGGGGGCACGACCTGGAGGTGATTGTTTTTACTTCTTCTTCTTCTTCTTATTATTATTATTATTATATTATTATTAAAGATAGATTATCTTAGCCTTTTCCATGGAATTCGATATTTTCAAATTAGAGAAAAACGGTGAAAAAAAAAAAAAGACTTTTATGTGGTTGCCATCACAACGCCGCCATCTCAGATTTTCGCATCTCTAAATTGACGGATTTTAAGATATATCTCCTTCGTCACATTTCAACGGAAATTAATAAAACATCTTGACCATATTGTCTGATATAATATTTAAAAAGTTACCTATTTTCAGCCCTTCTTATACAATAAGAAATTTTCTAGAAATCTTTGAAAATACTAGGTAACAAAAATTCTTTCACATTAGAAACCAAATTTTCTCTAGAACTTACAGATCGAATTAGCCGACCATATGTACTTTTTCTGGTCTTGTATGAAAATGATGTATACCAAATTTCTTTAAAATCGGTTCGAAACAAAAAAAAGTAGATAGAAAATATTGTTTTTAAAAAAAAAATCGGGTTTTGAGAAAAAGGCATTTGAAGTTTTTTTGTTTTTTTTTAAGTGAGAACTGGACATGGAGAGTTTTTGGTTCGGCTTTCAGCCTTGAAACAGTCCTTTGTTTTACATAATAAGTCTCTCTATGACTTGTATGTCTCTTGTTGCCGTTTTTCGGCTTTCCTTGAAATTTGCTCCCAACCCCCATCATTATATAGAGTCACTTACGGTTTAAGGCCTATATGTGCCCCCCCCTCCCCCCAATTTTTTTAGTCCAAACGAAAAGTGTCTTGACCTTTATTATCCATATAGTCCCCAACTGAGCTCTTAAATTGCAGAAAGATAGGAAAATTTGACTATTTATAGGACATGGAAATTCATTTTAGAACGCGTATACTGATACTCTACATGATCAGCAATTTTTTTTTTTTTTTCGCCTGTTGGTGGTTATCCAATGTCTTTCCCTGGCAGTGGGGATCATGATATTACTAGAAGAAGCCATAACCAAGTGTTTTATGCACTTTTTGCCAATATATAGTAATATAATGATGATCTGCGACTGCATGTGGTAGCCAGATCGAGCCAAATCCTTTTTGACAGTTGTCTAGGCCTACCGTTGAATGACCATTGGTCAAACACGTTCCAATGGACGTAGCCTCTTTGTGATGCCATTTTCATACGCACACAAGGCCGTGCTTTTAATCAAATACAACAACAACAACAACAAAAACCCATATCGCAATTTTTTTACAGTTTTTTGTTTGTTTGTTTGTTTTTTGGTTTTTTATTAGCAAATTCCATTTTTCAGGACCCCCCCTCCCCCTTTAATAATCTTTTTGAGGCTATGCCCTTAATAAATGATTTTTGGACTTGCAAATTAAACTCGTGGACTCTTTAAAAGAGTTTCGCGAAGAAAAAAATGCCTTAAAACTTACTTTACTTTTGAAAAACACGTGATTTCTCCGGTCATATCACCTCAGTTTGACGAGCGCCTGATTTCATCGTGTTGCTTCTCATTTTCCAACGTCAGTTGCAAGCAATGGGAGACCCTTGTGCTCAGTCACATTACTTCCCTTCACCAGACAAAAGAGGGTAGTGTAAAGAGGGAAAACATCACTTTTGCACCCTTTCCTTTGAGATATACGCCATAAATAATTTTATCAATTTTTTGGCGATCAGTTGTTTGAATGGCAAGTAGTAAAAGGGTTTTTTTCCTCTTTAGACTGCTTGCTCAACACATCTTTTGTCTGGCAAAGGGAAGTAAAAGTCTGGTTAAAATGATCTCCCTTTACACAAATCCCTCTTTTTGGAAAGAGCAGATAATCTGGGAAACGATCTCCCATTGAGAATAAATCAACTGCTGTAATTTCTCCTATGTCCTTTCAACGCTTTTCAAGTAACTTAAAACAAGTAGGTTTAATATATCATTGTTAGACTGAACTAAGCTGATGCGATATTTTCTGTTTGAAGAATGTAAGAGAGCACAAAATGTTAACACCAGTGCATAAATTTATACATCCACCACAAACCGTTTTTGTCACTTTTACATACGCGGAAAAATGTGAAAATTGTGAATCCATCGTCCTGAATTTGCACATCATGAACAGTGCGGTGAAATGCGAACAATTATTCGCTCAAACATAGATATTCAAAAGCTAATATGACCAGTTGTTTATCCTACAAATGTGATATGTGAATTCTAACTCCCGAGAGTGTTTGATAAAAAAAAATAAAAAATTCTTGCATCACAACTGTGATGTTAGTAATCTCCAAACTTATTACTCCAAATCCTCTTAAAACCAAATAGTCAGCTGCAACTTTTATTGTAAATTTATGTATTGTCAGCTAGTTTATAAAAGCAATTAGTAATATAGTATTTCCCGGGAATATCTAATACTAGACTGTCTAACCAGGCTTCACTAGATGGAGAAGCGGAAGAAGAGAAATTTTTTAAGCAAACTATTCAATGCGTTTGGTAATAGTAGGAAAAAAAACTTAAGTAAAGAAATTCAGGGCATTTCAGTAAAACGTGTGCTACAGTTTTTGCTTTGTTTTGATTGTTTCCTTCTGTATACGTCTTTCAACCTCCTATCTGGTGGTTATCTCGATTTTGTTTGTTTGTTTGTTTGTTTGTTTGTTTTATATCTCTCTTTCTCTCTTTCGAGATGATTAATGCCGAGACACGGATATGGAAGTCAGTGGAGTTTGCCAGCATCTGTGACATCAAAGCAGTTTGATCTCTCTCTTTAAACACAAATTATTACTAGGGTCTTTAATTTAGGGCAGGGACTGGGAACCCAGGAGATATAATATGGCATGCAATATCACTGAAACTGGTATACATGAGGGAACTCTTTATCCGACCTTTTCTCTGGCGATGTTCATATTTACAACAAGCCGTTCTACAGCTCTTACTTCACAAAGGCAAGAAGATCATTTTGTAAAATTTTTCTTAAGTAT
Source organism: Peronia verruculata (assembly GCA_038406235.1). Classification (NCBI taxonomy): domain Eukaryota; kingdom Metazoa; phylum Mollusca; class Gastropoda; order Systellommatophora; family Onchidiidae; genus Peronia; species Peronia verruculata. The sequence goes on from JBCAUA010833730.1 coordinate 27,395, forward strand.
AGCCAGCATTTTGGCTGGACTATTATGCTTATCCACTTGGTTCATACCCGCTGTTGCAAGATGTTGTGTTTCTAATTCACAATACTGTTTCTTGTCTTTATATGGTGCACGTTTTGTCTACATCATCTGGAGCTTCGTTTAACTGGAACTTTCCTCCTAACAAAATAGGAATGTCAAACAAACACATGCACAAATACACATGCATGAAAAAGCAGGTTCCTCGAACTCTTCGAATGTTTTCAATAAAGACTAGTATCTGGTTCTATGGTCTACTCTCAATATTTTAGGTACAATCATTAGAAACAGACAGTTGGAACAAAAACTAAAGGAGAAAAATCGAAAAGAAAACAAGAGAAACCTTTCTCGAAGTTTGCCAGACCACAACAGGAACCAGTTTTCGTTGCACTGCAAAAATACAGACTTCAAATTTCTTTGCCTTTCTTTACTGCGATGGTTCTGTAACAGTTCAAATTACTTTTAAGACTTTTTTTTTTAAATGCCATTTGCCCATATAGAACCTTTTAGGAGACAGTTCACTGAAAGGAATCAAAGAATAGAAAATTGTTCGAAATCTGTTGAGAACCCCAGACCGAGTCCATTATGTCATTTGCTGTCAGACGTTCAGTGGGAATACTCGAGGTCATGGTCTTTTGCTCCGACTGCACCGAGAAAAGTGTGAGCATCTACGCCCGGATCCATTCCAAGGATTTCATCAGGGAGACATCAATGCTGCTGGCTGGCACCTCGCCAATTCTCGGTGGATGCCACTGACTTGCGTTCTTTCAGTACCACAAAATTGGGAGACACTGAGCATAGGATTCTCGGGCCGGTCCCTTAGTGGTTAAGTAGCGATGCTGAAAACGAGTGTACCCAAATGTCAAAACCAGTGATGTTGATAGATGTAGTATTTCATCAGAAGAGGAAAAACGTTTTCAAAATGAAAATGATGGGGGAGATGAATGACGAAATGTTGTCGGGGCTTCTGATTCATATCTCTTTTTCAACAACTCTGAAATCTATCTATCTATCTATCTATCTATCTATCTATCTATCTATCTATCTATCTATCTATCTATCTATCTATCTA
>JBCAUA010833741.1:0-14037 GCA_038406235.1 Peronia verruculata
TGCCGTCCGTGTGCCTTCACACGCCGATCTCCATAAGCAAACCCCGTAGAGCTACTCATGGGATCAGCGAAGCAACTGATGATGATGCTACCAGTAGCAGTATGATTAGTAACATTTGTTAACATGATGTGGCCTAGTACTAAAGCAGCATAATAATAATAATAATAATAAAAATTCTGGAACAATATCAGACTACAAAGTACAGAGTGGAGGCCTACCCAGGCGAGAATCAATCCGTCACAGTCAACCTTGACATCAACAACGTAGACGAGAATGACTTTGGCACCTACACCTGTGAAGCATCCAACAAACTAGGCAGAGTTACTGGAACGATGGTGCTCTATGGTACGTTGCAGTACTTTTGTTCCTGGTCTTGGCTTATGCAACCTTAGGACTGTTTAAACCACAATTTTGTGAGTTTTTGAGTTTAGCAATTTTGAATCTTAAAAGTGTAAAGAGACCGATTTTGTCAAAGCTGAGAGGCTCGTCCGTGTAATTTTGTTGTGTTTATTCCTCCCCAAATAACACACAAAAGAGTAAGAGGATACAGTATAATATTGGACTTGGATCAAGACCGCCATTTCGATTACATATCACTATAGACCCTAGTAGATAAACCTGCTACTGACACATTTAAGACTACGAACTTTAGCATTGGAAATGTTATTTTCAGACAGTAATACATGCATACAGAATCACATCATGACGAAAATATGCTGTCGTCTTGAAATTTTTTTTTTTTTTTTTGTTTTTGGAAAAGTAAATTCCATAACTACTATGCATTCGGTAGTTTTGAGTTTTTAAAACTGTCGTTTGTGTGTGTGTGTGTGTGTGTGTGTGTGTGTATCTATACTCTAGAACCATCATCGTTAATTAGATTTGTTTTGTATCTTCCTGTCTATAACATTTCGCAACCTCACTTAATTATCAGTCTATTTTTTTTTTTTCTTTTGAACTGTTTCAGACTATGCACGCCATCGAAACCGAATCACCACGACTACTACAACGACGACAACCACAACCACAACTGTCCCTCCTCTCTACCCTTCGCGCCATCCTCAGCAGCAGCGACATTCGCACAGCCACCAACAGCATTCCAAAGTTGTCAAGGACAGTCACCTATCTTACGACACCAACCGGCCCAATTACAGTCCTGTTGCAGTTGACCAGTCGGACCCCATGGGTAACTTACACATGACGTCTTCTGTTCATTGCAATGTACTCAAACGATGCTGATATCGATGAAGATGATCATTATGATGTGCGGTTACTCTGGCGAAGAACTAAGTGGGATTCGAAAATTGGTTATTTTTGCCATACACACACACACACTCCCGTTCATGCAAACTGCAACGTAAAAAAAGTTAATTATTACAAATAGCATGGCTTTGATACTTTACATTTTGAACTTTCTTTTGTGTGTGTATTTGTGTGTGTGTGTACGATTTGTTACTGTGGCCACTGTTGGTTTCTCTAATACATTATTGATGGTATATCGGAGGGCAGAGAGAGAGAGAGAGAGAGTGAATTCCAGCCTGCTTAGTTTGAAATCCTTAAAGTCAAAACTTATAATGGAAAATTATTTTTACACGGCTTAGCAATATTCCAAGTTTTTGATAAAGGGTTGTTGATCTTACTTAAAAGACTACACACTCACGAATATTGTTTCATTCCCATTAACACTCAACACGTTCCATTTGTGTTGTGGATCTTTACCCAGAACAGCCACATATTTAATTTTGAAACAGAAAAACAGGATATCTTATATATCTACTAGTATTTATGGAGAGGCCACATAGTTAAAAACGTTAAAAACGACACTACTTCTATTATCTACTCGCCCATTTTCAATACGCTTGTTTCGTTTTCGATTGCAAATCTGTTTATAATTGAAAGTTTGTTTGCTCCATGCAAGACAGGACATAAGGTGTCTCTGTTATTCCTTTTTTTTTTCCACAGCATTATCTGAACTGAATTTCCAAATAATTATGACTGAGCGGCCCAGACAATTGTAGAGGATACTGGCCATGCCATGAAGTAAATTTGTCGTTTAAAAAAATAACAACAACACATGTGGTGGAAAAATAATTGACTGAATTAGAGACACCTTCGTTCCACACAGATAGATGTCAACACCAGATTTTCTATAAATAAGAACGTTTTGAAAAGAAATAATTCTCACGATATTGGATTGAATGAAATGTTGTCATGGCAATTCGTTCGTCTATTTTATTTCATTTTTACTTGTTTATCCAAATTTTAATTTTTCTTATATGTATGCATGCATCAATGCATTTATTTATTTTATAGTCATTTTTCTGCTCCTATTCTGTCATTTTGTTTACAGTATTAACTATTGGTTTTAACCCTCTCTTGGAGGACTGCTATAATTACAGTCGGGTGTCTTCTCAAATATAATCGGAGGCATAGTTTACCAACTGTTGACAGTCAATTTTTCCATGCCGCTGCTGAGATTTGGAGCACATATGTGCATCTTGTCAGTCAAAGATATTGTAATAGCTAATACAGATAACAGAGTTTGAGGAGAATAATGCATGTCTAGCTCTCTCTGTAAAAAAAAAAAAAAAATCCAATAAAACCGTGCTTAACATTAACCATTTTAAATTTTTGGACAGGATAATAATATAGGGCATAAGACTAAACCAAAGCCTGTCAATCCAAAGGTGTGATATCTCATTGGATACATTAGTAAATGTGTATCATGTTGGAAGTTTTGTCTTCTTGCAGTCATCGTCTTTTTTGTCCCTTTGTGTACTGTCCCAATGCTTATGTTTTTTTTTTCGTGTATCACTTTGTGTTCTGAAGCACAATCAGCATCTTTGAAAGTTCTATTTCTTCTTGGTAGAATTTTCATCCCTCGCAGTAGGCCTTCTCGACCTGACGGTACAAATATTTCAGAAAATTTTGAATTATACCCCTCAATACTGAGAATGGTAATAGTGCTTTATGGTAAGGACTTCCCTTTTCATCAGTCGTGATCAAACTTCACCAAACTCCTCTCTGAAAGTCATGAGAAAATTTAAGTTGTTAATGATATGTTACTAACGTATGGAGAACAAATTGTCATTTTTCTCTAAAAGGCGATTTTGGATATGTCTCATTTTGGCCCGAAAGTCTTCAAATATCCACATCGTTATCTCTATTAAATGCAAGGACTTTTTAAACCCTTCTGTGTTGCGTTCTTATAACTATGGTCTTTCATATCTCTTTGTGCTCTGCTCAGGGTAATCATTGTCCCTTTCATTTTTTCATTCCCTTCAAAATCAATAACTTCTCCATTGCAGGTTCATCCTCCAAAGACCCTTCAAGCTCCACCTCGCTTCTCCCTGACACAGTCACGATTGCCTGCACCTTTCTCCTATCATACGCCTGCCGTTCCCTCTCTGACAGCCGGCATAATACATTGTGATGAACACGACCTTAAACTGACAGTGTGAGGCCCATCGAGATAATGCATCATCTTCAGGTTAACAAATAAACCAATGAAAACCAGTGATGACATCGACGAAGGCCGTAATTATGGTGGAAATGATGAAAAGAGATATTATATTAAGTTATCCATTTCTGATGACACAGAACTGTATCATGAGGAAAATATTGTTATGAGAATTCTTCATGGAATACGTTGACATTGCTGTGTAATTTCTGGTTTATCACAGTGAATGAAACAGTCATGCCTGAATCCTTGCGTACAGTAAAGTATTCCATACATTCGTCTCACCAAACTACGGACAACATCCCATTCTGCTGTCCCTCCAAAACCTACAATTTGCAAAGGCTGAATTAACTCACATATTTTACAGAAAACGAAGACAGAGTACCCGTAAAAAATCACAATAAAATCAACATAGATTGTTACGAATGTTCACACAACTCTGCTGCTGTCCAACATTTGATTGTTCTTGAGTTCATTATGATCAAAAGATGAGATTTTGTGGTATAGATTGGCGGATTCTATAGTGCGCTTATTTATAGGTATAGAGACGTTGTAAAACTCAGGCAAACAATTTCCTACATTATTCATGTTACCTTAGAGGGAACTATGTAAATATCTTAGTCTAGACTGTGTCTGACCCGATGATAACAAATTTGACAACTGTCAACAATACATCAATTAAGTTATTTGGCTGGATATGGGAATCCCATAAAGTTAATTAGTCTCCCCATAGAAAAAAAGACTTCTTTTTTTTTTTTTAAAGGAAAGGCAATAACATGGAGTAAATATAATGTAGGACTTTACTTTATATAGGAAATCAATAATTTATGGCTCTCTGTTACTCATGGTACTATCCTCTGTTTGTTACTCATAACTCACACGAAGGAAAACCTACCACCATAGATGTTTACATGTTAGGTCAGTTTTGATGATGGCCGCATTCTGATACGCACCCAAAACCTGATTCCTCAGACAAAAATATTACCAAGATAATCAAAGTCCAAAGAAAAACGAGTCGATTTAATACTGCGACGTATTTTTGATATGACGCTGTTTCACAAGTTGAAATAAAAGAGTTCAAATATAACATAAAAACGGATTCCTTCCTATAATTCTGTTGAATATGAGTGCAAAGAAATCATTAAGAATAATAATGTATATCGGTAATAATCATATATAAACCACAACTATTGCTGGATCGGGAGGGATGCCATGGAGCAAAAAGATTCCTCGATACTTTGAGCTTTCCCTGCTTTATATTCATAAGATCATGGGTTACTTTCTTCTTGTTTCCATTGCATAGGTCCTCGTGCCATAGCAGTGGCTACCTTTGTAGCGCCAGCATCACACCTTACCCTAATTAGTCTTCTCATCTCTATGTACTCGCTTGTTGACGATTATAACAAAGTTTGTTCAACGTGGAACAAACATTGGAGGAAGAGAGAACGAGACGGGGGAAAGGGGATAATGGCATATGACTGGAAGAGCATTGTGGGAAAACATCGCAAAGATGTGCAAGGAAGATTAAATGTTTCCTCTCTCTGTATGCTGAAATACTACAATACCCAATTTAATAATAACGTGAGACGTGTAAAATACATATTGTATTATAATTTTGAAAATAAAGTTATCTCTGAAATAACAACAAGCGGAAACAACACTAGAAATAGGGACAAAATCAACAGCAATCAGAATAAGGGAAACATAAAAAGAACGAGAGGAATGAACCGAAACAATTGGGAAATAACGATAACAGTATATATAGTGATCGTAAATAGATATAATAAATAAAAAAGTAGAGGTAGAGAAAATTATTAATGAGAAAAGAAGGAAGTGTGGCATTCTCTGTCATTCACTAATTTAGTTACGTGGACACACTGCCATTCACATAATTATTCTTCCACATTCATAATTCAGAGACAGTCTGATAATAAATAAGAAGAACACTAAATGTATCTGAGGGGCACAACAATAAATCAGTACTGTAGCTGTCTATAATAATGTTTTTGTGACCGTCTTTGAGAAAAAGTGATGATTCTTCTACTCATTTTCATGTACATAGTTATCCATTAAGACATTGTTATACGACATTCATTCATCCATCATTATGTGCATTCCATCTCCCTCATCACTGAAAAAGTCATCTAGACTGACATTATCCTTATTATTATTATTGTCATTATATGTGGTATATCTTCAGACCTGATATTGTAAAGTATGACTTATCTTTGTCCTTGGGTTTCAATTTACGCCTGTGATGATGTACGTAGTGGTTAGTATCTTTCATCGTGCGATTCTTTATTTGTTATTAGTTTACTCTTTATTCTCCTCAACCTCCCTCTCTTACAATGATATAATTCTTCTGCAGCTTTATTTGAAACTTTATTTGACAAGACACATATTTCACTAATCGATTATAGTGGTTAATTATATGTGTATGCTGCCAGTTCCCTACTTTCATGTTTTTGTCATTAGTCATGTGATAAGTTTACTCACCCATAAATTTTCTCTCAAATGCTGGTGCATAATTACTATCATGCTCCAAATCACCATATTAGGATAACTGTAGGCCTGCTGTCATGATAAAAAATTCACACAAAGAAAAATAGAGTGTCCATCATCATTAACAATGTTGTGACGATAAATGTACAAAAGTATCTTTAAATGTCATGCTGTAGAAATGTATCATTTTGTGTTTTCGTTGTTCGTTTTGTGGAACGACTCATTCACTTCTATCTGTATATATATATATGTATGTATATATCATGTCCAGCTCGCAGAAAATATTTCTGGAATCTATGGGATAAATGTGACAAATATGTGCCGGGGAAATTGAGTCTTTCAATAGGCGAGATCCTTATGAACTGAAGAGATGTATGATATGCAGAGAAGCTAAGAAAAGTTGGCAGAACTGTTTTTGACATTTTTATGAAAAAAAAAAAGGATTACGGGATAAAGTAACAGAAATTTTAAAAAGTAATGATAATAATAACAAGATTTACCACTACAACAACAGAAACAACAATTATAATAGTGCCGAAAATAAAAATGATGGCGGTTTCACTAATAAATCTATGTCTGATGAAAAGAGGGAGAGGTCTACAAATTTCTACTTCTTTGTTCACGACATACAATAGCATTTTAGGGCAAGCCCATCACATGTAAAACATTATGCACATAATCTAGGTAAGCATGCACATTTCGGGGAAAAAGGGTTATAATAAAAAGAAAGACAACACAAAACAAACATCGTAGTGAAAACTGGGAATGAAGTTCACGTTTTTGCTGGACACATTTATTTGTTATTGTGTTGTCTGTTAAAGTTTGCCCAGTATGAGTTAATAGAAGAATAAAATTGTGGGAAGCTATTAATTGTCATACATATTAAGCAAACCACAGACCCAGGTGGTAAATTATTGACTTTCACTTTGAACGATGGTATTTTCATCTGAAAATAGGAAGGCAGAAAAAAAAAGACAATGCGTAAAGTATTACGAAATATGTCAGGTCAAAACGAACCTATAGATCCCGGCATGTTACGAATGAAATGGCTAGTACGTTTGTGCAAGTCTCATTTTCTGTCTTTATTATTAAGATGGGTTTGTATAATATTGATATGTTTGAATGCAACCAATATGATGCGTAGTAAATGGTAATTACGTGTATAATGCCAGTCCTGGCAATCTCAACTTATTGGTCAGGACAATTAGTGAGTTAGACAAAGAGAGATAAACTAAGAACACTCAAGAAAGAGAGAGGGGAAAAAAGTCATTTTGTCTCCTTACCTTCAATAGAAATCAACTTCAGCATCTATTTTCCGCTTTCTGAGCCGTAAGACATGTTTACTCTTATTCATAAGACTGGTTTATCCATTACGATGTGTTTTTGTTATTTTTTTCCCTGTATTAACTCACCCTAAGACAGTACGTCATTGTTCCTGATAAGACTTAAACTTGTACTTAGATATATTTGATATCACAGAATTATTACTTGCAAAAATATATTCAATTTGAATCAGATGAAGAAGATAGTACATAACACGACATTTAGGTCTGGTATACTTGACAAAATTTTTTTTTTTTTATGGTTTTGTTTTGTTTTGTCAAAATGTTCCTCAAAACCAAAATATATTTCTCTACAAAAAATTGCCGAAGACAACCAAGAGAACGATAAGCTTGAATTTAACCGAGCAGAATGAATAAACAAAACTTCTGGCGTGTAAGTCAATGGTAAACTGTTTTCAATGCTAATAATCAAAATAGTCTGTAGATATATGATTGTTTCGATTGCACATTTTAATCGCGTCTCAAAGAATAAATTAATGTGTTAAATACAGCAGTGCATATTATATGATTGCATTTAGCTAATGAATTCCCAGAAATCTGTAACTCTGAGATAGCTGTGATCGTCGTTTTCCGTACGAGAATAAACTAACCCTTGTTTGATAAAATAGTAATCTCTTAGTGCAATATAGGCCTATAGTTCTGGGACCTCTTCACCATGGTTATGGCGATATTGAATCTCTCTTCTAAGCTGTCTATTTAGCGGGGTATATTCACACAGATGTGAATCAAATTTAGCCTGGTAATTTCGACCACAAGCAGTATCCAATATTTTACAACTTTTCAGACGTCAGAAATGTTGATTCTTGTTATTCCTGGCCCAGAGCGTATAGATCCAATGATACATACACCAATAGGTTTATTCAGAAAGACAGTGAGAGAGAGAGAGAGAGAGAGAGAGAGAGAGGGAGATCTAGCTTCTCACTTTAAAACAAGACACTACAAATCAAAACAAAATCGGACAACATGTTTTGACATAGTTCAGATTACAATCACTCTTCAATGAATTTATGTAGAAAGTAAATGCCGAATCAAATCTAGAATTCATGTTGGATTCTAGAGAAACACAAAACAGATGTTTAATGGTTTGGCTTTATCTTTAGCTATGTAGATTTCGAATCCCATTTAAGTTATTCACGGTATGGGACGGGATTACAATTGAATCTCAAGTTGTTTTCAGTAACATTATCTTTGTGATGTCTTTTGCAAAGTACACTTGTATATTTAGTCCACTGTCGCACACAAAATGGCAAGTAGACCTGCCATATTTTTGTCTTAGATAGACTGCTTGCCCACTACTGAGAAGCAAAGTTCTTACATAATTAAAGATTTTTTTTTTCTTCTTAATCTAAAATCGATATCAAACATTCATTAAAAAGGGATTCTCTTCACAGTCTTAAAAAAATAAATAAATAATAAAAGGCTTCCAAAGAAAATCAAAATCTTATCTCTATGTCTATGTCCACGTCTATGTTTATTTTATTTTTCCAGACACTCTGTGGTCTTATAAACACATTTTTTTTTTAATTCAAAGTTTTTTTTTCCTTTCTTTTACAATGTGGTCTGCAAAGAAGAGTGTGAAACCAATATGTAGTGGCATACAGGATATGGTTTATGTCATGACTGAATGAGAAACAATAAAACAAAAACAAAATACATTGACACATTGACAGACTGAGGGACAAAAATCATTCGAGGAATCGAGAATTGGAACAAATCAGAGAAAGTACAAAATTTCTGAGAAGTAGATAAGATGTTGGAATAGTCGCCTTAAGAGGAGGAGGAGGGGGGGGGAGGGAGTCCCGAAATAAGGATTTTGCTGAAAGAAAATGCAAGTTTTGGTTTTTGTTTTCTTTAAGAGGTCGGCCTTTGCTGGATATAAAAATGGTATCAAAAAGTGGATATGTTATACATTCTAACGTGTTTGACGCATGATCATTCCACGGATGTCCCGGCCTACTGTCATTCAGGATTTGGCTCCCTCTGGTTGCTATATGCAAGTAGATCATCACATTTGACTATATCACATTTGATTAAATTTGAGCATGACATTTTGATTTGATCATCACATTTGACTATAGATAGGGAAAGAGCTCATAAAATACTTGGGTATGACCTCTTCTAGCACTATCATGAGCCCCACTGACAGGTATGGACATTGGATGACCACTCTGACGCCAAAATAAAACATAATAAAGCTGATTATGCAGATTATCAGTGAAAGCTTTCACCAGGCGCTTCTAAGTGAACATCCACGTCCTATAAATAGTAAACCTTCCCTTTCATTCTGCTGCTTACGAGCTCAGTGGTGGACTTTATGTCATAGTAAAGGTCACGAAACTCTTGGTTTGAACAGAAAAAGAAAATGGTGACCACATGCCCTCGAGAACCCTGAAGTGGCCATATAGGAGCCCTTATGTTGATGGCGGGTAGGGAAGAAAATTTAAGAACAAGTATGCCCAGAAAACCAGGAAAAGGCAACAAAAGACATCAAAGTCATGGATTCTAACCACATTTTGGCATTCATCATTTTCACAACATGACAAAAAAGCTTACATATGTGCTTTTCATTCTATTGGTAGGTTTTATTTTAAAAAAAAAGGGGGGGGGGGCGGGGGCGGCGGTTAGAATGAAAAAAAAAATTGCGAAATTTGAAAATTTGGTACACGGCATTAAAAAAAGAAAATTCTAGAAAATTATCTTTTGCACATGATGGATTGAAAACAGGTTTTTTCGTAGATATTATGTTCAATAACATGTTCACCAAGTTTCATTAAATTGTGTTAAAATTTGGCAGACAAGATAGATCTTGATGTTAGCCATTTTCGAGAAGCCAAAGTCCATGGCGGCTGCGTTGCAATGGCAACCATTTATTGAAGTCGTTTTTTTTTTTTTTTTTGTATTCCTCTACTTTTAACATTTCGAATTCGATAGAAAAGGTTACAATACCCTATCTTTAATAATAATGCAAAAATAACCTTCAGGACCCACCCCCCCCCCCCCTCTTCCTCCGAATCAGTTCTGTCTTGTTTTTCGACAAGCTTTACTTTGTTTAATGACAGTACTATCAGCCTGTCTGAAAACTAAAATTTATAACTTTTTACATAATCTCATACAAATAAGACATTCTTGTTAACCTGCTCATTGAAAGAATACAAAAGAAAACCTAAATAAATAAAACCTTGCTTAATTAGGTCTACATTTTTTGTAATATACTTAAAGTCTCTAAAATATATCCATTATGTTTATTGGCACTGCTGTAGTGATGGAATTCTGACTAACAAAATAAAATCCTATTATTGTAAATTTGTCAATAGTCAGTATTAAGACTACTTAGCTAAGTAGATTAGGTATGTTGTTCTTTATGCTATGTCTTCGCTATAAAAAAATGAATAAATTTGTTTCTTTATTAAAAAAGCTCGTGTGTTTTTATTATCTTTATTAATGAGATAAATGCTTATTTGCGTTAAATGCGTTAATTAAAACAAAACCATGGATTTATATATTTATTTATATTTGTTTTCGATGGAAATGACAAGCCTATAAATAAACAAGAATGTGAAATTCAATTTATTTCACATCATTTGCTCACTAATCACAATGTCAAGGATGTCTTTCCTGGCATTTCTTCTGTACCATCGACCTTATCAGTCTGACCTTCATGTTTCTGTTTCCCTGCAGTGTAATGGATATCGACTCTTACTACAGCTTTGTCATTGTTGACCACTATTGTCATGGTGTGTTGTATTTCAACTCGGAATTTTCGTCTTACATCATCACTGTCTGTTCTGATCCATGTTTATTTGCTTAATGGTGTTTCCCCAATGGTCACACTTTTTTTTTTCTTGATTTTGTAATCATTTATCAATCTCATCTATTTCATCTGAGGCTCTCTCATCCTCTCCAGAAAACAAACAATGGAAAAATGAACAGGAAACAAAGGGAAAAAAATAGGGTAGAAAAGTAAAAGCTAATACGTAAGCTTATGTCACCCCAAGAAAACTTATTTTCCTTATCCTTTCATCCCGAAGGCATTTTCTACATAGACCCTCTTGAAGATGTGTGTAAGAACCAGAAAAGGAGTTGCCTTCAATAAGTTTCTCAGTCTTTGTGAAAGAAGTACCTCGTTAATCTGAAAACTGTTTTTTGTTTTTTTTTTAATACGATGTTGCGCATTGCTTGTTACCAAATGCTACACATTTTTTTTTTCTTCCAGTCGGATAAGCAAATACGGATGATAGCCTAATGTCCTGCCGTTGCATGTTTCAATTTTATTATATGAGAAATGGAAATTCCACACTTTATGCCGCTACTAGTTACATAGTGCCACAAAGTCATCCTTCTTTCAACCATCAAGTAATTTCATGATAGAATTCGTGGCTCTGTTTAAAGCACATGTCGTAATTCATTTGAGGCTCTCTCACCCTCTATAGAAAACAAGCAATGGAAAAATAAACAGGGAACAAAGGGGAAAAAAATAGGATAGAAAAGTAAAAGCTAATACGTAAGCTTATGTCACCACAATGTCAAACATTAATGTTTGATATCACAGCACAAGATCACATGTCTAACTGAGACAAAACGTATTGAGATACAATGTCTGTAGACCTGTTCGACCTGCTTGAGTTTCTCAAGAGAACGTCTGGCAAACCAACTGTCGCTGTACAAAGTTTAAGTGATGATTTCTGACCAGAACAGGAAGGACCAAAAGTTTAGGGCCTCATCCTGGACGAAACAACCCACTACCCAGATTGACAAGTTCTCGGGTGTTTCATTACTTTGCATGGCCGTATCAAATAACCCCGACTCGCTGAATTGTAAAATTGATTTGTGGTTGCCTTGCCTCGGGGTTCATTTCCGACTCACAGCACTGAAAGTTCAAGGGGGCCTCATATTTCTGTCGAAATGCGAACTCGCTTAGGGACTTTTGCCGAACGTTTTTAATTAATTAACAGGAATTGCTTAGAGATAGGTAACTGTGCTTCGACACAGTGATTATTTTGAACTCAAGAGATGTTGTAAATATAATTTTACTTTGCTCCAGATATCAAGCTCGTTTTTTTTTTTTTTTTAGATTTCTTAAATTACTATTCAACAACAAAAGACTTTCGACGTTTCTTCTTCTTCTTTTTTAAAACAGTATACGAACAAATACACAACAAAGAACAACATCAAAGAACAACAACACAGAAAGTGGAAAGGAACTGTGCCGCATGTTATCATAAGAAAAACATTGAGAGTCAGGACGATGATATGAGAACAGAGAGTAAAAAGGGTAAAATACTCATGAGAAACCTCGAAAAAAAAAAATAGGAACATCAACAATTTGTAAGTAAATAAAGAAAGAAACGAAGGAACACATAGAGAAGGAAGAAAGAGAGAAAGAATCAATATATACAAAATATGGACATGAATGAATAACACTAACAAACAAAGAAATAAATAACAGATAAAATAAATATATAATTAAATAATAACTGAATAACGCAATAAATAGCAGATGCAGGAAATGAACCCTCAAAGCTTTAGAGAATATTCTCAAACAATTGTATAGAATTTGTTAGAGAGGCATCTGTGTGTGTGTAAGTGAGTGTGTGTGTGTATGTGTGTGTGTGTGTGTGTGTGTGTGTGTGTGTGTGTTCAAATTGCTCAACACGTTTAAAATTTGGAAGAAGCCTACAGTAAAGATCTTTTTGAGCGAGTTATCTTAAAGTGTATGAACACCGGTTTAAAAAGAAGCAATGAGAACAGGAGTGAAACTGTGGTTTTAAAAGCCTCTGATATCACAACTATCGAGCTCATCGATCATCCTCTCACATTATTAAGAAAAAAATAATAACCTGCTGCTGAACTCCTTCTCTAAGACGAAGATTGCTCAGAAGGTACAGGAATGATAGACTAGCTTTGGCTCTTTCTCTCCTCACTCTATCATTCTGTCCATCTTCAGACACGTCCCTCATTATGTCAAAATAATTGATCACAGGCATGCTCGGGGAACCCCCTTATGTCACCGACAAAGCAAACATGCATTTATCAAATTGCACTTGAGCAAACTACTCGAGGACTTGTTGAGGGCTGCCCGCGGGATAGGGAAGCGAGCAGCCTTCCAATGCGGGCAAGGCAGCCAGATTTCTTCGTCCACCAGCCAAGAAAAGGGGAAGAAAATGACAGAATAGAACGTCAAGATGACGCATTTTCCATGGATCTTCTTTCTTGGGCAGTCAGCCAGTTTTGCTCTTCTTTATTCTCAAGTACAATCTGTAGTCTTTTCTTCCCTTCTCTTTTCTATATTATCTCTGTTTTTCTGTTTATATCCTTCTGTCTGTGTGTGTTTGTGTGTTCCAGTCCCATCCCTCCTTTCTGTGTCAATCTGTCTGCCTAGCAGCCTGTTTCTTTCCTTCTGTCTTCCGTTGAGAGACTAGAATGAATACAGTTATTTCCATTGTTTTTTTGTTAACCATGCCACCCCCCCCACACACACACCCCTTTAATCTTATCGGCCTTTTGTCAAATACATCTCCGGTCCTCCCACCTCCCTCTATCACCGTTTCTTCCCAGCAATTTAAATTAAAAAAATTGTCCAGACGAGCGTTTGTTATTATTTTTCCTACTGCTCCAACTTGCGTTTATCCCCCCCCCCCTCATTTTCTTTTACACATGTATCTCTTCCTCTCTCTCTCTCTCTCTCTCTGTATTAAAAACCCTCTCTGTACCTTATAACCATGCGCTCAGTACATC
>JBCAUA010833752.1:0-14036 GCA_038406235.1 Peronia verruculata
CACACACACACACACACACACACACACACACACACACACACAGAGAGAGAGAGAGAGAGAGAGAGAGAGAGAAAGAGCGAGAGGGAGCCAGACTTATGGACAGACAGACATGCAGATATTAATCTATACTAATCTCTCCTTGTCTCATCTATCCCTATGACCCATTTTCCCGTGACGTTCAATCAGGCATATAAGCATAAATATAAAAACAAACTCGAAATTCCAAATTTCGGATTTACGCGGAATGTTTGCGACACAGACGATACTCTCACCCAAAGGACGAGCGACGTTACATGGGTTGCCTATGGTAGCAAGGAGAGGCTGTTCACCAGCACAACCGAGATTACAGTCCCCTAAAAAACCTCCTGCCATGAGAAGATCTCATTTACTTATTTTATGAATTCTTGGGTACCTGAAGCATAATATAGCCATATATCATAGGCTACAGCTTATGAGAATATTGGCATTTTATAAAGTAAACAGAAGTAATGTTGACAAAGTTAGTTGTGCGCGTATCGTCCATCTGTCCTATTCTGTTTGTTTACCATATGAAATTAGTGTTATTGTTGCCTGGCGTTTTCTCCCATGAAAGACTGGTTTTGATTATCCATTCACAGCGGTATCTGAAAACTTTTACTTTATCTCATTTTTAACTTTATGCGGTACCTGCTTTATCTTTCAAGTCGCCCTTACTATAATAATTCTGACAAACAGTAGACTTTGTCGGCAATTTTAGATAGATGGCTACTAATTTTCATCTTCCCTTGAAATCCAGCGGTCTATGTTTTAACTATATAACATCTCATCGAGTCATCCTGGCTATAATTAATGGCAATGTAAATTGAAGACCCTGGAACAAAAATGTTCAACTCCATTCCGACAGAATCTGTCTCAAAGGGAGATGTTTTGTTTTGTTTTGATGAGCTCATAATGCTAATCTTATTAATACATTTTAATATTTTATGATGCTTGAATTTTTACTGTTAATCTCTTTTCTTTTTTCCTTTTTCTCTTTCGGACGTGGGGTGGGGGAGGGAGCTCTCGACTTTCGTTCTAATAAACTATAACTCAGGCACTTTTCGTTGTGAGAGCTTCGGTCCTGCCAAAAGGAAATTTTTCAACTTAAACACTGACTTTAAGTTTAAACCCTACAGTTTAATGTCAGGATTTGTTTGTTTGTGTGTATGTGTGTGTCTTTTCATCGTGCAAGCAGCCAAAGTCTTGAGATATATACCCTAAGCTGATAATGAGTTAATTCAAGTTAACGCATCTTCATCATCTCCTACTCCAAATCTTGATGTAAGTAATTGGTCAGTGGTTTTCTAATCTTGAAATCTAATCTTGAAATGACACTGTTACCATTAAGTTTTGTGCCCTGAAGATTTGATTTTCTTCACGCGAAGGCATCTCTTCTTGGAGACTTCTCTTTATTACCCCTCTCTTGGATTCCATTGTTATAGTCTCTTTCTCAATACTATTCCCCTCCTCTCTGTGTGTGTTTTGTTCCAGGCCATCTCCTTTTTTTTTCTGCAGACATAAACACAGTGGTGAACACCCAGCATACGAACCTCCTTTAAAATTTACACAAAAGGAATGACCACGACTAAGGACCCAATTTTATTGGACTCATTCGGTAATGAAGCAAAAACAAATTCGCACACGCTGTTGTTAAAAGTTGTACGTTACATGTATTGGAAAAATATTCATAAATGAATCTTATATGCTTGTATGATACTCATAAGAATCGTGGAGTGTTTTACTGGATTTGTAATAATAATATATCGATTGAAAGGAATTGTCCCTTCTTTGGTTTGATCAGGGGTAGGCCTAGCAGAATATAGACAATTTTTTTACTGTCAGATATACCAATATGGCGGACTCGTTGCGTAGGGCATGGGACGCTATCAAGAAGCGGAGATTTTTACGGACCGGGATACCTTTCATAGTAAGGACGATTTCCAGATGCTTTCATAAACTAGTGATTACACGTTAGTTATTTTATATTATCGGATTTTTAAATTTTTTTTTTGTTATTGGTGTTCGTTATTTGCTCAAAACATTTGGTCAATGTCATGACTCCATGTCCATGACATTCAATTTCATATTGATTGAAAATGATATTAATTGATACTTAGACTTAGATCTAGATTTAGATCTAGATCTAGATTTAGACTAAAAAGTGCAGGCTGAGATAGCCCCAAGATCATTGACTGATAATTGTAGATGGATGAGATCAAGACATCTAGAACTAGCTTCTAGATCTAAACATCTACGTCTAGATCCAGATACCTTCTTTTGACACTGGTGGAGCACTACTCCACTACGTCTACGGTCCCTACCCTGAGGCGGCCATTTTTCTCTATGGGTGGGCAAAAGTGGGCGTATTTCACGAGTGATATCGATCATTAAGGCACTGGTGGAGCACTACGGTCCCTAGAGGATACATGTTAGCGTTAGGGTGGACTTGTGCAGGTCGAGGGTCTCATACATGTTAGCGTTAGGGAGGACTGTCACCCGCTCATGGGACCTACATGTTAGCGTTAGGGTGGATTTGTGCTGGTCGAGGGTCCCAGCAGGTTAAGCCAGCAGGATTGTTCTATTATTTGGTATACTGTAGTATCGATACCACTCGTGGAATACGCTCACCCATAAAGAAAAATGGCGGCCTCAGGGTAGGGACCGTAGTGCTCCACCAGTGCACTTCTTTTTGTGGTCCCAATCTGTTTCTACTAAACCAAACCGGCCGGCACATTTCAGTTACTCCCTTCCAGTTTTATAGCGACGTGGATGCGATTGCTAATATGTCAATTTGAAAGGACAAAAGGATGTAGATGATTCTCTACATCTCACCCTTTCTTTGCCTTCTTGGTTGTCGTAGAAATCTAGAACAACCCTGCTGGCTTAACCTGCTGGGACTCTCAATCAGCGCAAGTCCACCCTAAAGCTAACATGTAGGTCTGGCGAGGGGGTGACAGTCCACCCTAACGCTAACATATAGGTCCGACAAGTGGGTGACGGTCCTCCCTTACGCTAACATGTAGGCTCACGGAGTGGTGCATCTGTGTCGACTCCGACGTAGAGGATTATAAGATAAATTTATTGATTTTGGCCGACACTTAAAGAAGGTAGTACTAGTTTCTAGATCTAAATTTTCATCAAATATGAATACGACCAAGATGTGATTAGATCTAGCCTAAATGCTTTAAAATTGAATGATCATATTAAATGTTATTGTTTCCCAAATTTCATTCATTTCTTAATGACATTAAACAAAATTTTGTGTCCAGCAATTTTATTTTAGCTTCACATTCCAGCAAATATAGAGGAAATGAAGAATGGCAGTCATCAGACCTCAACAGATATTCAAAATTGTTTTTTGTTTATTTCTTGAAAGATATTTGTGGCTGGTGGATCATTCTTCCTGAAGCAGTTTTCTAGCATTCGCTATGAATTTCGTCAAGGCAAAGTGGTAAGTGTGTCACTAATTTTATTTGGCATAAATTTATTTGAACAGATATGAAAAGTGGAGTGTCTTGATACCTTTTGAGGTTATTGCGGCAATACATCTCACTCCACTCATATCTTGCTGTTTTCTAAACCATAGCTGAATCCTATGTATGAAAGTCACCCATTGTATAGTTTCATGGTTTGCCTTGAGGTAGAAATTTCAGTCAGTTTATCATAAGGCACTGTAAGAAGTTACTTCATAAAGATAAAGAAGTACTCATTCGGTCATGTGGTCTCTTCTTGTATCTGAGCTGTAGCGGAAGTGGATTCAGTGATGGATGGGTAGACATGATTAATAATATGTTGCTGACTACCCCTAATTATTGCCAATTAACGGTAGATACATCTGTATCCGTTCCTAGAAAATCTCTTGTATCCATATGGTTTCATAATGTGCTAAAAGGGCTGTACTCTGCTGAGATCCCTTGCAAACTGATGGTCCCAAAATAATGTTCTTGCATACTTGTATGAGCATAGTAGATTTAAACTGGAGATCCCTAGGTAATAGGAAGGCAATAATTAATTTCTGTCATTTTTCACTTCGGGGTTGGGATTTCCATCTTAAAGATAAGTCAGAACCACACTAATGTGTTTTACAAAATCATTTGTGAGAAACATAAACCACGATGGATGTCTGTATAAGATGCAGAATATCCAGTTATATTGTGTGATTGAATGATTCAGATTTTTGTATTTTGATTTATACAATGATCGCTGCATTATTTTTATATAATACAGTTACATGTATATATCATGGCAAGAATTTTGTAGAAATAGGTATTTTTAAGATTGAACATATTTTTTGCTTCATTTCCACAGCTGACAAAAGAAGAAGCTGAGAAACTGGGGCTCAAAACTGTTGACGTGTCCTCTGTGCAAGAAGAAATGTTGAAGGTAATATTTATAACGTTAAAATGTACTCCCAGTTAATGACATCCTGTGAGAATAAGATGATGTCATGAAATCAATAATTTGTCTATTACAGATGGCTATGCACTGGCGTGCCTTTACTTTGACTCCATATTGGTGGCTTGGCCGTGATCATTTTCCACCATTTGTCAAAATTCTGTGTCCTATTCTTCACTTCCTTGGCATTTTTCTTTCAGTGAAATAGTATGGGAGTTTCCTAGTGGAAAATCACAGTGTATGAAATATCTTTCGAAACATTGATGCTTTAATATGAATTTCACTTACTTATAATCGTCTAGTCTAATGAGATGTTTTTTGTTAGAAATTTGTCCTGTCCAGGTTTGTCCATGGATTTTATAATAATAGCCTAATAATAATATATTATGTTTTATATCTTTTTGTTTTTCTGTAAAAGTACTTGTGTTGTTTCACTAAATTTCACTAGCCGTACTTATATTTGTTTTAATTGACAGGAAATAGAGGAAGAGGATCTGGAAAGCTGGGAGAACATCAGGGGACCTAGACCATGGGAAGATTCCAAGACTGTGCAGCACGAACAACGCCAAGCCCAGGAACAGGCGAAACAGAAATGAATTTCAGATTTTATGTGTTTTTTTCATGCCAGGGAATGCTTGTTTGTAAATCATTTCATAAGAATCCACCAAACTCTGCTCAGTTAAGATGTGGTTCACAAACAGGTATGTTCATGTTATCAGTTAAGCTGGACTGTGCAAACAGAAAACTGCTATTTTGACATGGTGACTTTATCCCTTATCTGATTGTCAAATATGTAATTTAACGATCTCAACAAACTTGCGCATAAACTATTCCTTGTTCCATGTAGTTCCTGTAGAGAAGAAATATATTTCTCTTGGATCAGTGTGAAAAATTTGTCTCTTTCAGCTATGATAATCTGATTGTATTCTTAATTCAATCATGGCCGTATGGGAACATGGAAATAATACATGTATGCATTGTGTGCCAATGTAAAACATGATCGTAAGGTGATGTTTCTCCAGCACAGCCTGTAAAAATACAAAGCACATATCAATCAGCTCAATTCTTGGCGCTCAAGATGTGTCTGAAGCAGGCAAGGGAGGTAACAGATGCAAACCAACTGATTGATGAGTTATTCCACTTGGAACAACTTCTGTGCATTTTGACCCTGAATTAGAGTTGTGTGTTATTCTGTTGCTTTTAATGTTTCATTTCCAACAAGTCTAGAGCAGAATGGAGAAATCAAAATGTGAATTTGTTTGTCATGAAAGTAGGGAATGATTTTGCAGTCTGTTGTTTTATCATAATATCTTTTTTACTTATTATCTTGTCATCAACAGCAAGCCCCAGTCATAGATAGATGGATGATTCTGGAAATCATTGTTCTTAAAAGTGTGAATTGCATTTCACCTCTTCCAGCCCATTCATAGTTGCATTTACCAGGTACTTAGTGAATATAAGATTGATATTATGAGATGTAGAAAATCAAGAGCAGATAATGGATTCTGAGTGCTTTGTTAAATGGAATGAGTTTTGAAACTTTCTTGTCACTGGGTTTATTGTTCACACTATTTGACAATGTGTATCATTTAAGTTTTTTTCTTATGTTTTTGTATACTTTATTTGCTGTTGCTTTCATCTCAATGATAATTAGCCTTATTTCCTCAGGATGAATTGTATAGTCCATGAACTGGTTTGCAGTAAGCACTTGTGTTCTACTATGTAGAAAATAATCATAAATGCTATAATCATAGGACTTTCCAGATGTTGAGAGACAGGATAAATGATGCCATTGGAATGGTTGAATTACTTGCTATCATCTGCCTTGCATTTTCCTTCCTCTGATAATCTTTCTCAGGTCATTTGGCTCCAGTCTATGCAGTGTTTTTTTATAATTTAAATCATAACTTGAAGATGTTTGTTGTTGATGTTTATGTTCATTTATGCATTTTTTTTTTTTATAAATGTAATGAGTAGATGAATAGAATGATCATTGATTCAGATCTGTTCTTCGCAGTTCGGCAAAGCTGAATGTAATGGGTGGGAGAACAGAATGTTACTTCATAATTTGTGAAATCCATTGAGTTTTGAATAATTTGTTTATTGGATATGAATGGAGATCACAGAAAGGAGTAATTTTCTTGTTTTCATGATACAGTGTGAAGTATTAAAATCTAGAATCATATGTAATTCATTATTTATCTATGAATTAATGAAATTTGGAATGATCATATATTTTTTTTTTCTAATCAACCAAATTTGAATGTATGGATTTTGAATATATGATATCTGAAGTGGTGACTTGGGCAGTGCATGGCTTTTTAGGGACTGATTAATTATTGATTTTTTGTGCTGTAATGTTCTAATCCATGTGGTCAAGATGAGAATGGTGTGATGCATATAATGTCTTGAAATTCGATCTGATTTTTAGTAATACATGTTGTTTCTTGGCAATTTTGCTATAATTAAAATATATGATAATTAAACTTTAAAACCACATTGTTTTAAGCCCATTTATTGAAAATTAAGTTTTGATTGCCATGAAATCTCGTACATTATTGTTTCTGTTAGCTTGATAGATTATGAATGTGTCTACAGGTATTCAGCATGCAAGACATAATGCAAGTCTTTGACATTAATTCACAATAATTTTGAATCAAGAAGTATCCTCACATTTTCAACTTGAGTACAGTGTCTTTCAGGTTTATTGGAATAGAATTTATAATGTAGCATTGTTTTGTTAATAAAGTTGTTGATGTATATGTCATAGTTCTGATGTTTTTGGCTAGAGGTATGTGCATATCATCAGTTTATCAACATACACAAACACACATGAACAACAACTGTATACATGGATATTTTGAGAGGGGCCAAATGTGTGGGTACTGCATGTTACTAATACTTGACATATAAAACAAAGCAACAGTCTTATTCTTTTACATGTATGATACTTTTCATGGGCACAACAGACGTATTCAACTGCCTTTTCCTTTGTTCATGGGGTCAGATCAAACAATCTCATGTGATGCTCAGTTACAAAAATTGTGCATAGTCCCATTCTTTCTAGCAGCCTTCATGATTTGTTACATAAACGATATTTGTTGGGAAGTCTCTTACAAATCTGACATAAAGGACCCTTCAAAGTTTGTTTATTTGTTTATGTTGGGGTTTAATGGCACATCAGCATGATCATGGCTATATGGTGGCAAACATGGTAAGACACGTTTACACATCAAGAAGAAGACAGGAAATAGAGCGGGACAGAAGACAGGAGCAAGAAGAGATCGAAAAGAAGTCACCCCTGGAACATTGAAGATGGCATTCCTGCTCCCTGCAGGTGGGAGCAAAGAACCTCCTTATATACCTTGCGCCCCTGCACGGGACGAAGACAAGTGTTACACAAAAATACAACAAAAATAAAAAATTGTAACATGTACATTATTGTTTATTTTTTTCAAAGCAAAAAACCACAAAACAAAAAAGCTGAACCCACGCTTTAAGGCTTGATTTGTTCATGCTTGTACAGCTGATCCTAAACAAGCAACTGGTGATGAGTAGCAGAGTCATGCTTGTGTCTTTAGCCATGTGTTAGTACAGAAGCAGAACTACCATTAATACTGCTACAATCTTAAAACCTTTTCAAGTCCAACAGTTGGTGATGATATGATAAATGAAGTCAAAGAAAGAGAAACAAGAACAGCATAATGATGGATGATTTATATGGGACTAAAAACGTTCAAACTCAGTCTTTGCTTCAAGCCAATTCACATCAAATGATGGTGTGAAGGTCATGCACAATGAAGTCTAATGAAGTTCAAGTCAAGCCTGGAGATCATGAGAATGGCACTTGATGTGACGAGTGAACGGCTGACCAAAATAAAAATGTAACTGTCTGTCCATCAGTCTGTCTCACACCTGCCAACCATACTTAATGTTTGTCACTGTCCTCTATGCAAATTAATAAAAAGAAAAAGTACTGACAATATCACTTAATTTTGGTATTATAGCCTATAGTCTTGGTGATTTTTTACCATGCAAAGAGCCTTTTGAATTATTATTTTATGAAGCATTTCTGATTGTATGTCCATGACAATGGTTTTGAATTTCAAAATGAAAAATGAAATGTCCAGTATTCATGTAGGATGGATCCTCAATATGGCACACAAAACAAAAAAAATCTTTAATTGTTTGCAGAATATGGCGAAAAATTCCCTTAATCAAACCAAGGAGAATGTAAAAAAGGTTAAAATAACAAACAAAACAAAAGGAAATATTTCAAAGAGATTACATAATAATGATGATAGTGATGAGATCACTGCTTAGAATATGTAACCAAAAAAATGTCTGAAATAATTGTTGCTGCTGAACAGAAGGACACATATAAAAGTGTATAGAAAGAAAAAAAAAAAAGAAAGAAAAAGATTGTATCAAAATCTGGAGTTGGTTAATGAAATAGGAAATCATTAGTAATGTCAAGTGGGCAGGTATGAATGCATGTTGTCATAATTTGTTATCGTAATGAAAATCGTAATGTATCTCCGTCCACAATTTTAGAGTTTGCAAGACACTTATGTTGTATGTGGTATCATGAGGTTGGCAGGTCTTCTGTCGACAGAAATCATAAAATTAGACTGATATGTGTAATGACATGAATCAAGAAAATAAGTTCAGGTATCTCATCATAACCAAAGAGAAAAAAAAACAAAGGAAAAAAAAGAAACTTTTTTTACAACCATACAGACATTTATAACTTGGCAGGACTGACATATTAAAAGTACATCTAAATATTACAGTAATACATCATACATTTCTGATTGCCTTCTTAACAGACTTAACAGACAAAACAAATCTGTAAGAAAAAGAGATTATACAAGTAGAAATCAGAGCAGAAATTCATAAACAGAACTAGAGAGATTAGCTAAGTCATTGTTTTTCATACAATGCATATGAGGAGTGAGAATGCATGCTATGCCAATTTTTTCTCCTTTTTGCGCTAGGCACCCTGCCATATTTTCCAGGCTAGACTTGTGTTATCTATTCCTTCATTTTGGTGAAAGTAGAGAAATAGGTCCAAAATCTAGTTTTGTCAATATCAAAACACAAGGGATATACATGTGATAAGAAAAAAAAAAAATCCAGTTTTCTCAAACTTGAATAAGAGGCTGATCCCTTCAGTGTCATTTGTATTTCCACTCCTCATAGTATATCTGCTTTGACATATCATATTATCAGCACAAGCATAGCATTGCAAATAAATCTGAAGCCTACAACCCAATTTGCTTTCTATAGCTCTACTGTAAACAACACTGACAGATAATTGGGATAATATACAGCCGTAAATAATATGTAAAATTTTTTACAAGAAATATATTTAAAGGAAATTTTTATTTGTACAATTTCTCTTCATAATAAATCTCTAATGACTGCCTTTTTCAGGTTTAGTGTCTACCAAACACTGGGATCACTTATGTTGTATGTCATATCACAGCCATAAATTTAAGATCAATACTGATGACCACTGATGAACGATTCCTATATTGTAGCATGGATAACTTAGCATGTAAAAAAAAAAAAAAACGTACCAAACAAGCTGACAAAAGATCAGCAATTTAAAATTGCAATTCAAAGGAAAGACAGAAGTAGAAATAAACAAAGTACATTTAGACAAAGGCAGGCTATACATGCATGACAAATACGATGATGTCATAGAGCATAATGGTACAAATAAGAAAAAACAGTTTACATGATCATCACAGTGAGGCAAGTTTTTCTGAGGTCATATTGCAACTGAAAGTCAAACTGCTTCTACAAGCAAACTGGATATGTACAAATGTATCACTCTTTGGGAAGCTCCAAACCATAAATATAGATACTAAAGCATCTGATCTACACATTACAAAACCAACAAGAAATTGAGAAATTATATAAAATGTGACCTGAAAATGTGGGATATGTTTTGCTTGAGATAAAAATTATTCTGGTTTCTCAGTTCCGTAACTGTACATCAGATAATATTACAATATTTATCATACTACATGTATTATACATTTCATGGTACAACCTTGATTTTTTATTGTTTTTTGTTTCTACTTTCCAAGACATTAAAGACTCCTATTCTAGTGCTAGCAGAACTGTCTTAGTCCGTATTTTTCAAGTTCTTATTTATGTTCATCATATTGAAGTGTTTCCAGCATCACCTCCACACTGTAGAGACGTTTAACAAAATATTTGTATACATGGTAAAAATGGGGAATATACCTAGATCTACTGTGCTGGACAGGAAAGATGACATACCACACTATGTGTACAATGGACTATGATCCAACAAAAAATTGGACATTCTATTTGTTGTTGATACATGAATAAAAAAGAGATCAAAATCCCTGTATATATAAAACATGACACATTTGTTCCTTTTGTGACTACACTGCCAGGAGATCAGACTACAAGACATATTTCTATAAACCATGACTGGTTTATCCAATTCACTCTTTTGATTTTGATTAATACCCAAGTAATTCACAACACATAATAGAATTTTACTGCAACAGATTTCTTAAACTTAATTTAATGATTACACTCATTAATTTTTACATATTCATTGATAACAAGAATCTATGACAATGTCATGGCACATCTGACTGTGAAACAGGCATGCAAGAAACACAAGTTTCACACATTAACAGGTCTTTTGAACTAATGGACTTAACTAGAGACTTTCATTTTGTTTCCAAAATATTTCAACATCTGAATAACACACTTACACAGAAGCCATTTGGTTATAAACTGTCTCAGTTTTGTCCTATACTCTAGATGAATTTATCACCTTGCCAATCTGCACAACAGCCAATTCCATTATTATTCTTTACATATACCTAACATTTTGTCTTGCATCATCATACATTACATTTCAATTAGTTTCTTATATCATACAATTAATTTATCAATTTTTACATATTTCACAAAATTCTTTGTTGCTGTGTCAATTTTGTTTGACACTGATTGCTTATGAAAGCAATAAAATGAGAAGATCATCAAAATGAACACATTGTGCTTTTGAAATTTAGAAAAAATACAAAATTTATTTAAATACATTTAATCCTCTCAGCAGCCGTTTCTAATCCAAGACTGAACTTGTGCTGTTCAACTGTCTACTCAAGGATAGTCCCCATGGCATCAAATTTTACTGTTATGAAAGGATGCATGACTTCCCAGATGAAAATCATGAGAAAAAAATACTATCATTCCAATTCTATTTTCATGTATCATTTACGAGTTATTTCCTTCACCTAGTTTGAATTTCTTGCCCCAAGCAACAGGCTTAGATTTATAAATTTGTGTCTGTGTATTTCAGTCAATGACTTTTTTGTCACTGTCGTAGGCAGGTCTATACTCTGTCACAAATTCACGTTCGCAACTATAACAACTAATCATTCTGTAAAGATCATTCTCCTTCATTGGCTGATACCACTGTCTGTTTGCTTTGTCCTGTTTGTCCCAAGCTGATCTTGAGTGCCTTTTATATAAATCTGAGGTCTTAATGAATACCTCTGATATTTTAAGATATCATCCAAATAGCTTGCAAATATTACATGTAATATCCATGTAAAAAACAACAACAAAAAAACAAAACAAAACAGAAAACATTGTTTTAACAAATCTGGGGGATTAAAGGGATTTTACATATATTATTATTTGCTTACGGAGTAGTCTAAGGTAATTGATAAAACCAATTGACTTGTCGAAGGACAGATGCTGAGAGGATTTTATGTACATTGAACATCTTAACTATTATATTGTACATACGAAAGTATCACATTTGGAGTGTAACAAGTTGCTCTGGTTTTCATTATCTTTTGACAAGCATTTAGTATCTGAATCACTTAGCAATGATGCCCACATTGAATTTCTCAACACGCTTACCTCCTTCCAAAGCCAGGTTTGATTTGATATGCACAACCAAATTTTTCAAGCAAGAAAAACAGAAAAATAAATGTAATGCTAAAGCATTTCTCACTTGTGCATGAAGGAAAATAACAAAATACATGAGACATCATATATATATCATTCTAATGGATTCAAACAGCATAGAAAATATGCCTAATTATAAAGAAAGAAGTAGGCCCTAAATTTTTGGCCAGGGAATCAATAAATTGAAA
Organism: Peronia verruculata; assembly: GCA_038406235.1. NCBI lineage: Eukaryota > Metazoa > Mollusca > Gastropoda > Systellommatophora > Onchidiidae > Peronia > Peronia verruculata. The sequence continues at coordinate 12,573 of JBCAUA010833752.1, forward strand.
CCAGTAGATATTTTTTCCCCAAATTCTGTTATTTTGCTGTTCTTATGACATAAAGTCAGCCATGATGCTCATATGAATACACTTTATGAATTCACACATTGGTTTTTCCCTGACAACAGCAAACTCCAGCACAACCTACTGTTAAGAAATGAATTATTATTTTTTTCATGTTAATATATTATAAAATGAAATATCTCTGTTACAGAAAATCATTTCAAGTTTTGAGCAAAGCCTATTGAAACATAAAATGTTAAACATAAATGCTTAATATTCTATCAATGGAAACTAAAAATAGTTCTCAAATTCTTTATCATCAAGTGAAACATTAAGAGCCATCTTTAGAATTAAAAAGCTGGATCATGGAAAAGCACTTACATCAGCAATTAGCAGTGGAAGGAGTTCAGTTGAGAACTTTCAATATGGTAAACAAAAACAGGAGAAATTTTTTTTGTCAACATAACATACAACAATTTCACACACCCGGATTCCTTCACTATGTCATACATACACAGGTGCACTGCCATATTTGTTCAGCTCAGCCATATTCTGCTCAGGCACTTTCTTGCATGTAATGACCACTTTCTCATCTTGTCCTTGATAGAGCATCTCACCCTCAAAGTCTACATATCCATGTTTTCGGGCACGTAGTAATATTCCCACACATTTGTCTGAAATCCTGGTATAGGCATTAAACAGCCGTCCAAAGGTAATGGTGTATGTCCCATCAGGTTGTTCAATACCTTAAAAGACATGTTAAATTTTTTTTTTCAAAATTTAAAAAACAGTGATCATGAATTTGACAAAATGTTAGTTAATAGCAGAAATAGATGACTTCCATGGAAAACAGTTGAACTAAGACAAAGAAACTGGAGGGCTCCGTCATTTTATTTCAATCTTTTCATGCCTTGTCACCACTTCATATTTCTTTTCACCTCAAATCTGTTGATATTTTTTGAAAATCATACCATTATTGACTTATTTCTCAGTTCTATGACAAGTATGTCTCAATCGCTTTATGCAGTAGTTTCTTCTATATGATAAAATGATTAAAAAAAAAAAAATTGCATCATTTAAACTAAAGTGAATTGACTCTAACTTGCCATCAATTTTAAATAGTAAAATCTACAACTCAAATTCTTAAGTATGACGTTTTTTTTGGGGGGGCCATCTTGCCAACATTATCCTATAACAAACATAAGTATCAAAGCAAAATGTGTCATCTGAGACACATTTTTAGATCTATAATCCATAGCGGCTTCCTTCGAAGGATGTGCTCCGACAATGATCTTTTCTCTAAAAGAAGCCAAGAGTTCAAGACAAAACTTATCAAAAACGGCTACAGACCTGACATGATTGATCCCATCCTCAATAACATTACTACTATGGGCAGAAATGAATTACTGATATACAAACAGAAAACCACAGACCATCCTCTCGTATATGTATTAGAACATAATAAGAAAT
>JBCAUA010833763.1:3420-14036 GCA_038406235.1 Peronia verruculata
CCCCCCCCCCCCCCCCCCCCCCCCCCCCCCCCCCCCCCCCCCCCCACCTGTATATTTATCGTGTCAGATTGCACCAATTTGCACCATAGTTGGGTAGTTTAGAGTGGAGCAATCTGATATGACGGGGACACATGTGATGCGAAAATCCGCCCTGATGCACTGACCCTGATATATAAATCCACATGAAAAAGAAAAAAGCTAATACTAATGATTAGTAATATAAATTGTAGTTGGACCGGGGTATCTAAATAGATTGAGGCGTTTAAAGTGCAAATGTAAACTGTCAGAAAATGATCTAGCACAGATGTTTTGTAATTCTATCTTCCCAATGTCCTTAAAAAAAGAACAGGGTCATAAAGAACAACACGGGGGCATTTGTGCCCATTGTCCTTAAGAAGGGCACGTGTTTTTCAGGCACATGGGCACTTATTTTGACTGTTTGTTGCTAAATAACATTACCAATGTAAACATTGTATCTATACTCACAAATACTAATCATAATTGCTTTGCTGTTATCATACTTTTGATAAAAGTTGGACCTACCGTTTCGGGTGACTACTCTGTCTCTCAATTCTGGCATCCCATGAAATAAACAAAAGAAAATTCAGCTTTTTAGAAAATTAATTTCTATAAATAATGGTCGTTTTTTAAAGTGACCTTTAAAAAGGACAGTTGGTATACATGGTATGTATTGTAAGCCTACATATTACATAAAAATATGAGGACCTAATAACCAGCTTAACGAATTTATTTGTGGAAGTTCATGAACAAAAATTGAGGATGCCGAAAACGCAAATTTCCCGGTCATTTTCAAACGTGCCGCCCAGCAAAACAAACTGTAAAACATTTAAAGGCAAGTTTCTCGAAATGAAAGAAGAACACCGTGGCCACGGGGCCACGTTTCTGCTCCTCAGTGAATAGTCCGTGGATTTGAAGCCCACCGTGGGATGAAAAAGAGCTAGGACTGGATACTTCTTATTCAGTGCTTAGTGATTCAACGGTTCCCTGGTATAGCTGGAAGAGAAGCACGAAGTCTGTCCTTCATGTATAAAGACAAATAGATTTCAGAAGCCCAGGTGTACTTTATATACGTTTGAGATCTTTGGCAGTTAAAAATCTGATTAAGAGTAGGAGTAGATACCACTGTCTTGGAATTCCAAATCTGTGCTCAAAAACTGGACAGGCACTCAAAGCCGAGATAATTCTGGTTTCTGAATTGAAAGGCTACAGAATCATTAATAATTGAAATAAACTTTTTGAACACTGTCTGAAGGAGGACAAATGTTATTTTCCAATTAATTGATTTCAACTGTGTAGGCTACAATCTGAAACAGTAGAGTCTAGTTTTTGGCAAAGTTCAGTCCGTTTTATGGAGAAAGCAGAAATAGATCAGAGTACACAGTTGTGTATATGTTAATACATGTACAAGTGAAATCGAAATGTATTAAATCTGAAAGAAATTCTCTAAGGGGGAAAAAGGGTTATTATTCTGTTTTGATGTTTAGCGATTTTCAGTTTTGAAAGCCACATTATATTGCATATTTCCATGACGACATTTTTGAAACATTGTGTTCCACTTTTATTTGGAGATGAAACTAGATCTAGTTCTTTAATTAGCAAATTCTCCTCCAAGATTGGCTTCCTCTCTTCTTTTGACAAAGTGAACTTGTAATTCAGTATCCGTTTTCCTGCCGATGTTTACTGTGCTGCTCTTTGGCTATAGCATTTAACAGCACTTTTTCACTTTGCGAAACATAAGATACCAGTGAACATGTTCAGAAGTGAACGAGGCTGTTTAATTTGTCCCTTGGGGAATGAGCGAGTTTTTGTAGTATATCATATGGGAAAATTAGATAACATGGTATATGGTTGATAATGGATAGATCATGGATGATAGTTCAGCTCGTATGTTTTATGGATCCATCGTGGACACTGTTATACTTGTCCTACAGTATAGCAAAGGTGGGAAACATAATGCGAATATAATAGATTCTGTTCATCATACCATCCATTCATGAAGGTCTTAGTCAGGATGTCAGTAACTTTCTTTTCAGTGATCTCGAAGAATTTATGAGACGTCTTCCTTTATATAATTATTACGGTAGTAAGAGTAATATTGTTCTTTTCCTGTTTTTGAGGATGGCCGTTTAAAGAATATGAATCAGACCCAAATCTTCAGATAAATCTTTAGTTGTTTTTCATTAGTTTGAGCGTAAACAGACCACGGGAAATCAGGACAGCAATGGTGAAATATTGATAGTTAACAACAACAGAAAAGAGAAAGAATGTCGCATATTTCCACAGGCGAGCTAGTAAATCTTCTGTCAACGATAGCTGAAGAAAACAATATGACGATAAGAGCCAACAACTCGATGTTCTAAGCATCTGTTGTTAACTGCACAGTAAAGCGTCATGATATAACAACCGGGAAAATATAGTCTATAAAGGCTGTGAGTTAGTAAGCAGAATGTGGCATAATAAGTATGTGTGCATCTCATAATCATGGCTGTCCCTTATGATCAAGCACCACAGACTATGACATTTAATGAATATAACTTTGGCACAGTGCTATATGTATGTGGCGCTTATTTTATATGTCAGACGTAAAGCAGTACAATAAAAGCACGCATATTTTGTATTGCCCTTTCACGAGTAACTACTTAAACTTCTAATACAACTCTTTTCACGTGTGCCGACGGTTTGAAGTAGGTCTTAGTCTTTTCAATGGTAATACCATTGCAGAAGTAGCAAAAAAAAAAAAAAAAGTCTGATTTTGAAAATGATAGCATAATTAGGGTTTTCTATTCACACAGTAAAACTAAGTTGCTGCTCCATAGGCCTGGACCGTTAAGGAATCTATCGAGAAGTTTGCGTAAAATGCTCAAACGTAGTAAGGATAAGTACAGAAATGGTCTTCACATACGAATCGAATCCGGGGCACAAACGAGATTGTATGAAACTAATGGAAGAAAATCATCATATGGCAACAAACAAACAAAACGAACAGCAGAACATTCGTCAAGATTCATGAGAAACCACTAGGTTTGTACTATTGCCGTCCCATCAAACCACCGCAGTGGACGTTTTCCTCTGTATTTATATATGTCACCACTTAAAAAAAAAAGACAATTAAAAATGTTTAAGGTTAGCTGCTTGAGCATTCAAAACAACGTTGCATGCCTTGACAACCCTCTCTCAGGCTAGAATTAACTGCCTCCTGAAGAAAGTGCGATTTTGCTTATATGCCCCCTAACAGAAATCCAATTCTTTATTCTTTCAAAACATGATCGCCGTGCCTTGATATAATGTACTGAAGACATTTTCCTTTTCATTCTTCATGGGTCGCTGAGTAGTTGGAAGAGAAAAGCAGCCCAAAGAAGAGGATTTGTAGAAAAATATTATGTGTAGTTATTATTTTTATTATTACCATTATTATCATTATTAATGCTGTTGTTGTTATTGTTGGCATAATCATAACAACTCTTGCTCTAACTTTTAAATGTCTCAGTTTTATTGGCAACAATATGCAGGCTTTTATACGCTGCACAATTTAATATCTGGCGTGTGAGACCGGGGAAAATAAATGGGGAAATAAATGACCTTATTTCATGACCCGTGTGGAAATGTTATAAAACAGCGTGAACTAATGCAGCACGGCTAGATATCGTACCCAACATCTGCTCGTGCATCACTTGACACTGTAGTAGTCCAAGCGTCATTCTATTCCCTGTCAGTCCTCTCTGTTTCTTCCTCTCTTCCTTTGCTTTTGCTCATCTTGCTCTCTCCCCTTCTCACTCTGTGTTTTTTCATGTTTCGTAATTTACTTCACCCCTAACCCCCCCCCCCCCGCCCGCCCTTCAAAAAATGCATTCCCTTGATTCCTCTCTTTGTCGCTCTCGCCCTCTCCTCTCCCCCTCCCCCCTTCTCTCTCTCTCTCTCTCATCATTTATGGCAATACGCTAATTATGTGTACACCTGGTCTCTTTCTCTCCCACTGAATGTTTGCACCCGTCATACTTGCCTTCCGTTTTCATAATCATTATGAGATCAAATAATTTGCAAAATTGATATAGATCTCTATTCTTTTAATATTGTTCTCCACTACAGATCTCCTCTCTGCCATTCCTAGCTTTCACAATGCCCAGCGACATGGATTTTCCAAATCACCCTGGGCTTTACTTTTGTTATGTGTCTAATCTCACAGTCTGTCTGTCTGTCTGTCTGTCTGTCTGTCTGTCTGTCTGTCTGTCTGCCTGCCTGCGCTGTCTGCCTGTCCCGGTCTATCTTTCGCTCTGCTTCTCATTTTCTCTCATGCTTCCACCCCCTCCCCCCTCCTTCCATCTCATTTCTCCTTTCTATTTCAGAGTTATCTTTTCATCCTTCACTTTGTCTGTCTTTCCCTTTGTCCTCGAGCTAATCTGATTTACTCTCTCTTTCTCAATATCTTTGTTTCTTTCTCATTAGAATATTCTTTGTTTTTCATAATTCTCACCTTCTCATGTATTTTTTCTTTCTTGTGTGCAACTACACGACATATAGATCTAGGCACATTCAAGACTCATAGGCCCATCATATTTTCATATCTCAGCCATGCCCTTTTCCCGCCCACTCTTTCCCTCATATTATGTTCCACCACAGCTTTATATGATTGTCATCGGGGCTCATACCCTCCTCCCTTAAGATATTGTATACAGCAAAGATATCCATAAATGGATTGCTAGATATTTCAGACCACTATCACTTTTCAAATCGTTTGTCATGAGTGTTCACTGTTGAGGTTTCCATAATTCAACAATCTTATTTCTGAGTAATTAGCAAAATATTAAGCTTATTATGTATGTCACGGCCATCACCTTTGACTTCCAAATTACTTGGAGTATAAATATAACGTTTGATAGAATATGAGATGACTGGAACATACCCGGTACATTCTAACCACTGTCTACGTCAGAAACTAGTGTTTTCATGTAGCAAAAGAGACAATCGTAAATTTTGTCAGCACAGTAGGACGTGCAGTATCATAAATTATGTATGTTCCTGTGACCAGGACTGCTAATCAATTTATTACACATGGAATCTTCAAACTTTAAAGGCACAGATTTGAAGCAATATATATATTACCTTGTAATATCACTTGAAATCAGTATTGCTTTTAACAGCTTGCACGATGTTCAGCTGTCAAAGATACGGTTTTTGTAAGCTTTTCAACCTCCTGGCTATTGTTGTCATCAAAGATCTGTAATTGTTTTCTTTATATAAAATATCTGATTTCCTTACCTTTGCAGTGTTTTAAAGTTTTATATTTTATATAATATATGACATACAGGGCTGTGGAGTATTATATAATCTAAAGATGTTGCTTAGTTCGTCCACCAGTCCAGTGAAGAAATCCCCAGGCAATAATACTTTGAGTGATCTACGTTGGTGATTGTGAGTAAGAAGATGGCTTGTGAATGAGACCAAGTTTCGCTTGGAAAATCCTGGTGCAGTAAAAGGAAGGATTGGCGGCACTTTTGGAGTTTTCTTGCTCTTGTTTTTCCCACCTTTTCGACTTTCTCCTTTCTGTTTTTCTCTTAGTGATTAGCCCTTTATAACCGCTGTTCTCCAGTTCCCCGTGTGTTTGGCTGTATCTTCACAAATAATTTGTCTTGTGGATGTCGAAGGCCTTTAGTGATACTGAAATTGAGTCTTTGAAGCGTTTCTGGGTTCACCCCTTTGCCTTCTTGTTTTGTTTTAGATCTAGATCGCCATATACGGGTCTTTCTGGCAGTCGTTTGTCTGGAATATGATTATTTCATGCCTATCGGAGCTGTGACTGCATGAGGATGCAGTACCTTGCTGGGACGATGGCATGAGTTATTTATTTATTTATTTATCCACTTACTTGAACATTTTTTAAATTTATATATTCATCTATATGTGTATTTATTTATGTATGTGTTTGTTGTTCATTTAATATTTACATTAATACTTGTAGAAAATCATCGGGAAACGTACATTATTCTTACAGTCTTGAACGAAGAGTATAGTGCACTTTGGATGATTCAGTGTGTACATTGTTATTAGTGGTAACTAATGCCAGTTGCACACTAATGACTTTTGGAACACGTTAGTTGGACCAGAGACCTTATAAATAAGGTCTCTGGTTGGACATAGAGTGGGTGAAAGAAAAACAAAATGCATGACACATATTTGTTATTGCGCTGGGTTGCAGAACATAATGACAATTGCCCGCCTGCAATGAGACGCTGCATAGTGAAGCCATTGAATGAAAACTCTCGATCTGACTCGCAAATGTTTGATATATCATAGACAATATTGCCAGATTATTGATGAAATTAAAACAGTGTGTGAATTATGCACATGTATTGTAAGTAACTTAAGCTGGAATGTACAATTAATAGTGCTTACTTCTTTTTAATGACTATTGTCTTTGAAAATGGAAAGTAGTTCACCTTACATTAACTGGTGATGGCGACAGTTCGGCACAAGTCGTTTACAGTTTTCTCGGTATTGGAATCGGAGTGTAGTATTAAGCTTAAACGTGTCGACAGGAATTGTTGAACTGTCAATGTTTCTAACATTGTTTTCAAACTAATTAATTTATAATTACAGACAGGGTACCAAAAAGCATCATGATAATAATTATGTACCCGTAATTGTTCACAGGTGCGTGACAAGAAATTCGGATGCAAAGTATAAACTTTATGGCATTCGTTTTCTCACCAGATCAACCCCATGACAAAGTCATCTTAAAGGCTAACATGATCAAAGGGTATATACATTATACCTTCTTCAACATTGGTTTTTGGAGTAGGACACTGTCAGAGGGATCCTTCTCGCTTGGGTGAACTACACCCAGTCACTCTTGTCTGCAGTTGGTGTTTTTTTTTTTTTTCAGGATTACTGTGGCGGAAAGTTATTCATACGAAACATCTCTTTCACTTTATTTCTACTTTAATATACTCCTTCCACTTCTTCCTCTTAGTCTGTCCATCTTTTGAAGGTGTCGATCAAGTAGGGGTGTCTTGTTGCAAGTTTCATGTTTAGAATGCACGCAGCTGAAGACAGACCGTAGAACGTAGAATGTTAAACATATCCCTTTTCAGTGAGCTCCTGCTAGCACATATTATGGTGCGCTGATATTGCACGGCACAGCGCCAAACGTCGGGATAATGATTTTGGCATCCATCAGCCAACATATTATTTTTGTATGGTTGACATCACCATAGGGATGTCCCAGATTTTAGAGCGTCACTCTGTCTGTCTGTCTGTCTGTCTGTCTGTCTGTCCTTAGATTGTTAATTGGTTGTATGTCTTTGGCTAACCCAAATCCACAAACCATCAAGTCATAGGCTAGTGTTCAAGTGAAAATGAGCATATTATATACATACACTCTCTTTCACAGACACGACAATCAAACTCGCAGAGGAATGATTAAAGTGTCGTGTTGCGTATAGAATTGCAGTATAGAGAGGGGAAAACATCTTTTTAAAATCATTACTACTCAGGTCAACAGTAAATTAGCTTTTGTATTTTTGTCAAAAGCGCATAATCTAACTAAAGATTAGACTCCGCTCTGATTCAGATAGTAAAGAAAATACCTTTAATCTGACATCCGTAATGTTTTTCAATCTGAGGCGAGGGGGCAAGGCATCAATATTTTCAGGTCACGCCTGACGAATTCTTTACCGGAGTCACGCAGGCTTCATGCTTGGCGGACTTTGACCTAAAAACAACATTTCAAATTTCGTTTTGAAAAGGAAATGGAATACCTATGAAAAAGAGCCTATTGCCCAACTGAGGGACACCCTATACTCCACTTTCATTTCCATGAACATTTCATTTCTGTGGATAGAAGCTAGATGAAGTATGCCATTGTGAACGTTCCCTAGTTTTTTTTGTTCACTCAAGTCATATAGACACACATACATAAGTCCACGCCTGCACATGGATCACATACATATAAACAACAAAAAAACACAGATATGCATACACTCTCTCTCCTGGGCAAAGACTTTCTCAGATGACATTCACGAGCGACCTGCCACGTCAGCCTGCACTATTTTGGCATGCTGAAAATAGAAGCTTTTGAATAGTTTTTGAGTAGCATCCAGTGCTATAATTATGTAAAGGGCACGGGGGAAAAACAGTCAGATAGTGAAAATGACTTCTCTTGGTTAAATATGCGCTATTTGTCGGTCAGACATGTTAGGCTATATCTCTGAATTGAAATATTCCCAGATTTCAAATGAATATCAGTGATGTGAAGGGATTCTGAAAACTTCTTTCGTCGATAAAAGTGCTGTCTAAGATTTTATTTCTTTCAGCGACAATAGACTCGGCCTGAATCCCTAGTCCATCTGGCTACAGGCTTGGTCACGTGGGAACTGACATCAAAATTAAACGAAGGTGCAAAATATCAGCCTATTTCAATAATGCATACATAGAACGTTATGCCGCACTCTTTCGAAACCTGGTGTTGCAACAGCAACAGGCTGCCCAATACTGGCCCGTATCGTGTCAATTGTTCACACTGCAGACAACACTGTTGTAACTAAGGATGCGACTGTCTCTGTCATGTAACTATTCACAATGTCACAGAAATGAACCATTCGCTAGCATTACGTGAGCACTAGGACAGATCCACCCAGGCTGATTTCTATACAACACAACTCATAATGATAAAAATTATTAAAAAAGAACATGTCCGACTGCCACAATCTGCTACATAGAATTTATGTTCAGAGCTACCTAAACTTTTAATTAAAATGGGAAAAAATGTGAAAGTATAAAACATTTATAAAATCGATTAAGGGTTTTGTTTTCTCTTAGAAGTCCCACAGTATCAAAATTCCTCAATATAAAAAATAGTATTAAAGAGTGAAGTGGAACGATGGGACGGAAGCAAAACCTGATATGGAAGATGAAATGGTGGATTCCATTTCTCTCTCATCTAATGGAACCATGTGAACAGGTCTGAAAAAGCTCAAGTCCTATCAACAATTCATTGACAAGGAAAAGACGGGGTATTCATCCACGACTGCAAACTAGGGGATAAAACGGGGCACAGTCATATTATTGTGCAGGTGTTCAGGGACTGAGAAGGCAAGAAGGCAGTTCTTAGGAAGGTGGGGATATGGATTTCACTATCCTAGAGCATGTCAGGGTGTAGAAATGCATAATTATGACATCTTCAGACAGCGATTGTAGCCTACATACTTTTTCATTCGTCGCTATTTTCCTCCAAATATTTACTATTGGTGATATCTATTTCCATCTTTACCCCTTTATCAATGAATGACCCAAATTATGTGGACAAATGGCAAATTCGTTTTTGGAACGCAATAAACCGTCTTGCTTGAGCGTGCGGGCGCTTCTTTAAGTTTAACATACTGCAGAAGTAGAATGTGGCTTATATTGACCTTTCTGTTGTAATGTTTCGAGTCTCGAATGGTGATGAAAAGTTAAAAAGAAGACTATTGGAGAGGAACAAAAACTTCTTCAAAAATAAAAAATTCGGGATAAAAAAATTGTTTTGTTTGTGTTTGGGTTTGGCACATCAGCTCGACCACGGCGATATTGGGTCAAATACGGTTGGTTACGTTCACACGTGTAGAGAGCTCTACAGAAGAGAGGAGCAAAGAGAGGGAAGAGATGCCACCCCTTCAATGTCGAGGGTGGCAGTCCATGTGAGACATTCCGCCCATAGCCGGGTTTGTGGGGTTTTACATTAACCTGGACGTGTCATATCGAATCTTCAACTCTTATCTTATTGGTTGTTCCAGTCTTTGTTTACTTTGGGCTAATTTATTTTGGCCTGAGGCTAGCTGTGACGTCAGGAAGAGAAATATCACAGTCCCAGAATTATAATGTCATAACTACAAACGTTTTATGTCGTGGATAGGACAGGTTAAGTCTGGAGAGACGATATATTTCCATATTTTATTAAAAAAGATATTCTCCGGCCAAAATAAATTCTGGTTTCAACTGCCACCTGGTATCCTTTAACGCCAGTGACGACTACATAAGTTTGCGTACCAGTTTGCCAATAGAGCACTAACAGCTAGCTCTCTTTACCTCTGGAAACCTGGGAAGGAACCCTACGAGCCAGTGTCGAGAAAAGTCTATCTCAAAAAGAGAAAGAGAGAGAGAGAGAGAGAGAGAGAGAGAGAGAGAGAGAGAAAGATTGGATGATAAGTTATACAATGGGCGGGTAGACGGATAGATAAATAACAAACAGATGGATGGACAGATGAATGGATTAAGGGATGGATGCATGGACAGATAACAGAGACAGGCGGTAAGGTGTACACAGAAAACAGACAAAGTGGGATTGGGCGGAGAGACTGGTTAGTGGTGGATGATGGATGGATGGATGGATAGATGGATGGATGGGCGGATAGATGGATGGATGGGATGATGGATGGATGGATGGATAGATGGATGGATGGGTGGATGGGCGGATAGATGGATGGGTGAGTTGATGAGTGGATAGATGGATGGATGGGTGGATGGGTCGTTGGATGGATGGATGGAGAAACAGATAGATAGATAGATAGATAGATAGATAGATAGATAGATAGATAGATAGATAGATAGATAGATAGATAGAT
>JBCAUA010833785.1:0-14035 GCA_038406235.1 Peronia verruculata
CAGACAGACAGATAGATAGATAGATAGATAGATAGATAGATAGATAGATAGATAGATAGATAGATAGATAAATAGATTATTAATGATTAATCTGTTACCTATCCCTGCAAAGGAATTCTAGTGTACATAAACCCATATTACTCAATGGTTCAAATTATCTCTGCGTCTGAGAGACTAGAGAACATCCCAAGTGCAAATCTCAAGTTTGCTTTTCTGTCTTGTAGAAAGCTCCAGTCCTGGGATCTTCCACTGCCAACGGAACGTGACGGCCAAAACCTCAAGGAGCTTAGCCAAGCCTTGGTAAGCTAACAGGGCCGAGTATGCTAAACACATAGATCTAATGCCAACAACAAACACGTCCAGTTCCCTCGCTTCATCAGTAAGTGAATTCTTTACATAGTGAAAGAGAACTCCTATCACGATTAGATGTAATATTATTAAAAAAAAAAAGAAGGCCTTATCTCCTTATCATTAGGCAGAAAAGCCAAACCATCTTTTTCCCCTCAGCCATTATCATGAGCATTCTCTTCATCGAGACTCAGGATAATCTCTACAGAAAACATTCTGCAATGGCCGTGTGAGTGCAGTTGGGTGGTAAGGGTATACTCAGTATATCTGTTATTTCTTACAAGCAAAGGTTTCGACCACAACGAGTTTTCTAGCAACATCAGTAAATGAATGGAAACAAGAATTACGGCAACAGCATCTAATGTAATACCAACGACAATATAAGTAAAAACGGGACACAACATAGCCCTCCCTTCCTCTATCCATCCATCCATCCATCTATCTATCCATCCATCCATCCATCCATCCATCCATCCATCCATCCATCCATCCATCCATCCATCCATCCATCCATCCATTCATCCATCCATCCATCCATCCACGCAAACCGCCAACCTACCGGCCTTCCTTCAAGAGATCCAAGCCGCTCGTCCCTCCTCTACAAAACAGAAAGGGATTTTATTGCAATCAAACGCACATTATCTTCACTCGATTTTTACCAGAAATTCGAGAATGAAATGTCAGCCTTTTCCCAGAGGACCCACAGAGCGAAACACGAGGACAAAAGACACAGAAAATTACATCCAAAACACCGCGCCATGTCAGAAAACAGTATAGAATCGCCGAGGATGATGTGAATGTAAACTATAAGAGATCCGAAAATCAACCCCCCCCCCCTCAGAGCTTTGGTTTGCAAAATTATAATTACGGCATAGCTGCTTTGGATGCAACACTCATTTTATTTTGTTTACATGTTTTTCAGTTGAAATAATATGCGTCAACATCATTTACTGACTTTAAAGGCATGTAGAACTCTATTACGAATGCAGTATTATAAATTAATAAAGTATTAAACTGCACTAATAATGCTGATATATATATTCTACAAATATATTTTACCAGTCAGTGTACTGTCATAAACTCTTGATCTTTTTTACTTTTATTGTTTGAGTACGATCATCAAGCACCGTCCTCGTCCGTCACCCTGCAGGGGGACAGTTAGCCCTACTTTGAGACAAGTTGATAAGTTCGTTCCAGGAGCAATTTCTATTCCTCATGTCCAGATTGATATCTCTTCTTCTAAAAATACTAATACATGTACTAACAACAACGACAATAATAATAACAATAATAACAACAGAGAGCATTTATAGAGAGCTTATTCCCTCACAGTACAAGCCCTGAGCCTTGCACAAGTCAGTATTACCCCAATAGATCCAATAGGGGCACCCATGCATCTTCCCTCTATCCTAGGAAGCATACACGGAGACTGAATGTAAGGTGCTCAAGACATACAGGGAGTTACAAGTTATTTTCTTCTGTATATGCCCTTTTCATGACCATTAACTTCATCTTGTCAGTATCTTCCTCTGTGGATGTGTCGTTGTGGTTTTACAGATTCCTATTCTCGATATTTGGCTGACCGCATGTGTAAAGAAACTTATCCCTTCAGAATCATAATATTGAGGTCAAATGTCTTTGCGCAGACCTGCTGTATCAGTCACAAGATTATTTTATTTTCAGATGAAGAAATAGATATTGCAGGCAATACTCACACAAACTGAGAAGTTTTGGGATGGGCGACTTGGTTCCCCATAATTTCCAGTCATAACTAAAAAATCTACAACCTCCACTTCTCTGGACCAGCAACAAGAGAATGACAGATTTACACGTATTCTGAAGAGCACTCTAAGGAACTAATTGCATCGGACGACATGTATTTGGCAAACCTTTGTCGATGTCAAATTTGGGAGCTAAAACACCTAATAACACCAGAAGAGACGTGAGTTTTAATGCCGATTTATGATGCTGGAAAAGTTCATACTCACCACTTCACGGAAATAGAAATTTGTTCAGATCCTTCATTCTGCTACTCAGGTTCGTGAAAGCTAAGGGAGCAGGCGAAAGCATGCGAAGATAAGAAAGTAAACAGTTACATTTATTTACCATTTCACATTATGACCGATGCCTTATGTGTTACCTTATGTGTTACTTCACGCCACTGACATTGGTTCTTCTGTTTGAACTGTAATCTATCGTTTCTCTTTATGTATGGTTAGTTCCATAGTTCGTAAATCGCCCACCAAGTGCCATTTAAGTACGCAATAAATTAATAGTGAAAGGAGTGAATTTATTGTTCTATAAATGTATTTCATTTCATTAGATGATTAGTTTGTGAATTGCCGATCCTTCAGAGTACGAACCATCGCAGATCAAGAATGGTTATTTAACTACACCAGGCAAACAAACAAACAGACAAACAAACAAGAAAAGGAATAACCTTTTACTAGAGTCTTTTGGTCAAAATTGAGCGCTGGCATTATAGATATAAATTATGACTGCAGTAAATACTTATTACCGTACAGTCAAGGCTTGTGACCTTTACACACATAAAAAAATGCAATATATACAAAATATTTAGGGAAAATAATACGAATAAAAAATAAAAATAATCTGGACTCAGAAGCATTGAGCCTGCAGCAAAAAATGCAACGTAATATAAACTCAAGATTTATGTGAAAGAAAGAAAACGACAACAAAAGCGGAGAGGGAAATAAAATATGATCTATCTTCCGTCGCGTTTTCTACTCCTTATCAAAGACTAGACCGGCTCCCAGACAAATTTGGTCGGGCACGCATTGCCTTCTCCGCTGATGGCTTCAGGAGGAGGGCTCGCCCTCTTGTAATAGGATTAGGAGGAATTGGGTGGAACGCTTCACTGGCTCCCCTGGCTGCCCCCGGGGAAATGGCTCCTGTATTAAGCAATTTGAAGACGGGAGCTTGTGCACTTGGGATGGCTGCAAATTGATTGCTCGCCTTTGCTTTCTTCTACCTCTTTTTCTTCTAACTCTTGTCTTTCCTTCTACTTCTTATTTTTCCTCTTTACTTGTTGTCGTCCAAGTTTTATTTTCTCTTCAGGGAACTTCACCTATTACTTCCGGTTAGCGACTTTGGTTGTTGCCTATGTCAGCCGTAATTCGGGATACCCCTGTTTCTTCATGTTACAAGAGTTCGTCGTAATTGTGACAAGTGGGACACTACTGAAATGTATCAGGCGACCAGATTCTGCCTAGCTGGCTTTGGAGATAGAACTAAGATGATAACGTTTCTTCAAGGATGGAACGACATGGTCAACTCAAAGTGAAATGATGTTGAAATCGCAGGAATGAATGACCCCATCGGACTTTACAATGCCACTTGATTGTAAATTGATAGCCTTGTTAGTGGCATCAATGAAAAAAGTACAAATCTCGGTATGGTCACAATCTGGGCGATGCTGAAGAGTCAAACCCACATTGTGCCATGGACCAAAAAAGATGTCGATGAGTTGGATTTTGTGATTATACAAAAATATAAAAATGTGTAAATGACATTAATATAACTTTAAATTTTTTGGAAAATACACTAGAAGGAAATTTTACCGTAGTTTATATGAAAATGCATTTCACAGGAACAAATTGATGTAAACACGAGCGTACTTGGCGAAATGTTCCTTTCGGTTTCCCCAAATGACAATAACAAATTTTCAGTTCTAGGCGAAAAATATTACACATCGGTATTGAAGATGAATGTACTAGAAAAATGAGACATTTCAGTGGCGCTTGCTTGTTTGCGGACAATTTTGTTTATAAATGTCATATTTCCCCCCGACTGAACAAATTTCCTTCCTATAGCAAATTAAGGATCAGGTTGCTTCACAAATCTCAATAGCTCTGTCTTTGAGATAAAAATCGAGTCCTGTTGTCCCTAAGGAGCAAGGTTAGAGAACACCAGACTGCAAGTTAAACACGAGAAAATGGCAATTTTAAGTCTGAAGCCTCCTAATGATTACACACAGACAAAACACGGAAGACGATTCTCCCCCAGAGGAAGAAAAAGCAAGAAGTTTCCTCTTTTGTGTCTGAATACAAGACTTCTCTCCACACGCCTCTGGCCCAACGATAATCAGATAACAGAGAGGAGGAACCAGGGTGGCTATTAGGGCTGACTCCATTGTTGATTTTCTTTTTGTTTTGCCTTGGCTTGAAGTTCTATCGATCCATCTATTCTGACATGTGTTGTCTTTTAAGAGGCCCAATGCTTGCACTGAACTGACAATGTCTTGCAATTTATACAGTGGGTCAACAGAGGTCTGTTCCTTCCCATTCCACAAAAACAAACTGGATAATTTTTTTTTATACATCTGGATATGTTCTGGACTGTTCTACACCCGCCTTCTTTTTTCTCCCTTGTTACATTCCTCATAAAATAGTCAATTCATTTTCAAAATCGAGTTTAATGCAATGAACGATCACTTGATTTAGCAGCCTATATCGACTCTGTACTATCTGCTAGTCATACAGACATACGGTCCATTTAAATCGACATAAACTCTGCCTGTGATATCTTTCCAGTTCCAGGTAGGCAGATTAGATTCTCTTTCGCACACTGCTTAAGTCTCGCTCTTTGCTTGTAATCTCTATTAAGCAATAAGGACGCCATCACATTTGAACAGTAAATCCTCTTTCCAGGCTGTGGAAGACAGGCGATTTATGCTAAATAATCTTCTTTGAGAATCCTGTCAAAAAGGAGATTGAGATCTTTCTATTACCCTAAGGAGAATCTTCAAATACGAGATGTCCTATAAAAATGAGACATTAATAAAACGATCTTGGAGTTGAGAGTGAATGCATACTATCTGACAATAGTTGAAAGGAACACTGGATCAGCACAATGTCAGGCAAATTAGACGGAAGTTGAACCTGTTTCTAGGGGAGGATTGAAACAACAACAACAACAACAACAGCAATGAAGATAGAAGGTGGGGGGGGGGGGAGGAGCAAAGACATTTTGACAACTTTATAGAGGGGGAAAAAAAAACTATTTGGACAACCCCATAGAGAGAGACAATTCATTTCCACCAGCATAACAACGATTATAGTCCCGCATTATTAAAAAAACAACAACAAAAAGTGAAGATTGTTGGTAGATACGGTTTCTTAACTGGTGCAACTTTCAGAACCGCAAGGAAGGCGCCCAAACATTGTGGTGAGTTGGACAACTTAGAGCTTCTTCTTCACTAGGAGCACATAATTTTTCTTCATGTTTAATTTTTTTTTAAAGATTAGTCTTCCTTGCAATCTTTTGAATAATATCCCTTACATACAACAATTATGTTATACTGGGCTGTAAAGAGTTAATTTTTTACCAACAGCTTTTTTAAAAAGCCCTGATCGATCAGCGAAAATGTCAGGTTCTTGTTAGATCAAAACAGGAAGAAAACCAAATCTCGTAAGTTCATGTTCAATTTATTCACTATAGGAGGATTTTTTCCCTCATATACAGACTTAAGAAGGGAAAGCCTCTCTCTCTCTCCTGAAAAAGTAACTTTTTTTTTCCAGTCATGAGATTGTTCTTACAGGTGTATTATCGGACAAACATTTTAGTCGCGTTCCTTTTTGAATTCCACATGCCACTGCAAAACGTTATTGGGCAGAAGTGCATATATATGGATCAATGTAAATCAGGACTGTTTAATACTGAACACGAAAGAATACATGAACATTGAACAATGCATGAGACGGCGAAACAAAACATAATATCCTCCCCCCCCGCCTCCCTCATCCCCCACCATCTCCCGCCACCCATCCATCCATTAATCCACCAATCATCCATTAATCCATTCACCCACCCATCCATCCATTAATCCATCCATTATCCATCATTCATAATCCATCTATTCTTCCATAGATCCATCCCCTTTATCCATCTATAGATTCATCTATCAATCCATAGATCCATCACAATCAATCAATCAATCCGCCCATCCATTCACTAACATACATCCATAGATCCATCCATTAATCCATCCAAAGATCCATCTACCAATCCATCCATCCACCCCCCACCCCCCCCCCCCCTTCGTCCTTTACCTGACATTGTGTACAAGACCTATGGCAAAGACTTGCAGCCACACAACGATAGCACCGCTGTGGGACAATCTCTGAGGTTATTTCACCCACAGCACCGCTATGTCTTTGGATTAACAGCAATCTCTCGCAGGGAAAGATATTATTATTATGGTCTTTTGTTTCAACCCTTGAGGTGACAAGACTATGATGTGACAAGACTATGATCTCTTCAGATGCTGATTGTTCGGATTTTGATTTACTAAGGTTATTTTCCGACCGGTTTTCTGCCGTAGAACATCTGTTAGTGCTGTTACTGTTACTGGTGGTCCCGTAACCCGTTAGGGTCGTAGGGGCGCTTCATGGCGGATGAACGCTGGATCAGCTGGTTCCACTTGGTGCGGTTGTGGGCGAGTGCTTGTGTAGAACATCTACTGACTTAATAAGTTGACATATTTCAGAAGAGAATGAATCACATCATAATAATGACAATATTTATTTCACTGGTTTCTGTTGATTGCTGAAAATATTGAAAGTGTTCTTTCAAAGTCACAGGCATATGACTTTCTGTTGTTGTTGGTGGTGGTGGTGGGTGGTGGGTGGTGGGTGGTGTTTTTTTTAAAATGATCTCTCATATAGCGAGACATAGGATTTTATAATGGTGATCTCTTATAGAACAAGAACGTATGACTTAATTTCAAACGCGCTACCTCAAATTCAAAATATATTTGTATGAGTTTTTGTTTGCAGGCACACTCTCATAGTGAAAGACCTATGCATGACTTTTTCTGTTTTAAAGGCATTCTCTCCCCGCAGGAGAGCTGACGGCCTAGGAAACAGAAGTCCAATCTTAAAATTAAATTCAAATAATACACTTGAGCCAAGATTATTCAAGCCAAGATTTTGTGCCAAAATACATCAGCCCGAAAAATTTCCAAGAGGATCGTTTGATTAAATTATATTATTAGGAGCACCACTTTGGCACCCAGAATATAAATTTACATATAATTGATAAATACATTTTAAAAAAAAACACACACACACATTTTTGCATTGAGATGTGATAGGAAATATGTTATAATATTTAAACGTGTTTATAATGGGACTTTACATTAACCATATATCTCATGTGGATCTGCCGTGGATTTGTTTAAAAGACGGTTGTAGATGTTTCTGAGAATGAAAGTTTCAAACTCAGTTGTTTTTTTATTTTTTTACGCTGGAGCTTATTTTACAGTTCTGTATTTCTGTTCAAGGACAAGTTTTTTTTTTTCTTCCACCATCCGCTGACTAAGGGCCACTTTACTTCTCTAGATGATCCCTTCGCACAGTATTGCAAAAGATGAAATCTTTTTTTTTTTTTTGCCAGAAACTGCATTGATGTAATGCTATTTGCAAACAGTGCATCATGCGATAGAGAATTTGAGAAGGGCTCTTTATCTTTTTTTAATTGGCCTTTTCGTAACCAAGAAAAAAGAAAGAGAGAAATTTCTTTATGGACCTTTTATTGATAAAATCTGATTAACGTTTAAGTACGACAGGGAATTTAAAGATGATCTTTCTAAGATCCATCTCTCTCTCTCTCTCTCTCTCTCTCTTCCTGTCTTCTGATTTGATTAACTTTTAACTTTTCTTTAATAGTCCTTAATTAAATATTTAACTACAAATGGGAATTTGCAGTTTCAACCTTCATATTTCTGTCAATGAGGTACGTAATTAGCTACTGAAAGATGAACAGTCCCTACGGTAATAATTCAAATAGCGCATACTTGTTTGTCACTATTCTTCTCTCTGTCAGTCAATCTTTTTTTTCTATCTATCGACTGATGGATTAATTTATCCATCCGTCCAATCGACCGATCCATCCATCCATCCATCCATCAAGCTATCGATCACTTTTCCATTCACCCATCCATCCATTTTTACTATGGAATTATCCATCCATCCCTCCATCCATCCGTCCATCCATCCATCCGTCTATCCATCCATCCGTCCGTCCGTCCATCCGTTCGTCCATTCATCCATTCATCCATCCATTCATCCATCCATCCATCCATCCATGCTCCAATCAGTCCATTCATTCATCCATCCATCCTCCAATCCATCCATCCGTTCATCCGTCCATCCATCCACCCACCCAACCATCCTCCAATCTGTCCATCCATCCAATAATCTATGTTCTATCCTCTTCTCAGAATCCATTAAAATATCACACCATCTTACATTATGAATTTGGTCTAACAGTGACGAGCCTTGGGCCAGATTTTGCCGCCTGAAATATTCATGCTGCGTCGCTTAAGTGGAGTTAATGGATTTAGGCCCTACCACTCCACATTAATGCGGCCTCTTTAACAACTAAAAGCGACGTCAGATCAACAGAGGCGATCTGGTCCCTGTTCGTTTGATCTATTTCTCATTTCACCTACGTGGGATGATCACGTTTGCTCTAGTTGCGTTTCATCCGAAAATAAAGATTTTTAAATTCTATTTTATGCGATTATTTGCTCGTTTTTAGTTTTTCAGATCTGATGATCCTGTTTTTCATTGCTGTTTAGTTATATTTGGTCATTTATATTTCGTTTGTTTGTTTGTTTGTTCGTTTGTTTGTTTGTTTGTTTGTTGTTTTCCGTGTTTGTATGTTTTGTTACAATTTTATTCTGTTTTGTTTTGCTTTGTTATTCCTGCATCAGAAAAGGCTTTTGATTAAAATATTATAAATAACATTTATTTGAGGTACCTGAGTGTGTATGTGTGTGTGTCTGCCTGTCGTTCTTTCTGTCTGTTCGACTGTCAGTGGGCAGGATAAAGAAATCTGTAGGCCTACAGTCACATATCATGTCAGTATTGTCGTTGGTGGTAGGTGTGAACATTGAACGAGGATTAGACAATTTAATGTTTGTGGGGGGAATGAAAATAACAAAGACAAGGTTTACGTACCATCAGTCATAATAGGTGTAGTGGAGAGTCTGACCGCGTCAGTCATAGGTGTAGTGGAGAGTCTGACTACATCAGTCATAAGTGTAGTGGAGAGTCTGACTGCATCAGTCATAGGTGTAGTGGAGAATCTGACCACATCAGTCATAGGTGTAGTGGAGAGTCTGGCTGCATCTGTCATAGTGGAGAGTCTGTATCAGTCATTGAAAGATTTTGGTCAAAGTCAGAGAATGAGAAAACAAGAGAAAGACATGAAAAAAAAAATGATACCCACATATATACACTTCCTCCAAGTCCATATCAAACCGAAGACACCACTTTCCTCTTCTACTTTATCTGAATATCTGTATTGAAGCTCTACTGTACATTGATTGATATCTTTTAGAATCTACCCAATGTTGAAGTAGATGGTTAGTTAATGTTGAAGTAGACTTGCGGAGTTAAGCTTAAATCAATAGCTGCAAGAAAGAGCAAATAGTGGGGTGACATTGTTCGTCCTTGGGAGAGAATAAACAGGTAAGAAATATGTCAATAGGCAAGTGGCGATATTAACATTTCTGAAGAAATGTAACAGGGTGGATTGCTCTGGGAGAGACAGAGAGAGACGGACAAAGACAGGCAGACAGACTGACCGACAAAGATTGTGAAAAGAAGACAGAAACAGAAAGAGAGAGAGAGAGAGAGAGAGATTAGAGAAGAGACGAACGGGTAAATAAGAAAAAAACGAGAAATATAGATCAGACAGACAGACAGACAGAAAAAAACACAGAGAGAGAGAGAGAGAGACAAGAGAGGGAGAGAGAGAGAGTCGACGAGCGGATAAATAAACAAGGAGATAATTATAGCTCAGACAAACAGAGACAGAAAAGAAAATCACAACGGGAGAGAAAGAGAAACAGACAGACAAAGCGAAATCAAGATAGAGAGAACATGAAGGATGTAGAAGAGGACTACAAGAAATGAGCAAGGAGTGAGAGCTATAGAAAGAAAGATGAAGAAGCGTGCAAGAAGGAGCGAGATTCAAAGAGAGAGAGAGAGAGAGAAAGAGAAAGAGAGATGCGTGCCTCAGACATTGAAGAAAGAGTTAAAATGAGAGGAAGAAAGAAATTTTCATTATCATTGCCATCGTTATCCCAATCATCACCAACAGTGCTAATTTATGTAGAATAAAGAGAACAACATCATCTGCTTTTGACCTGAGACAATTTAGTTCATTCACATAATTAGTCAAAGAAGTCACTTTTTTTTTTTTTGTTGAAAATTTATGTAAACTGTTTACAGTATTCTCTCATTTATCGCCGGTGTGACTGCCCTCGAAAAGCGAAGATCATCGAAGTATTCACACGTACTTTATTTACATGTATTTTAATTCTTTTTTAACCTCCCCCCATAGTATTATCACCCTTCCCTCTACGCTCTTACCCTTCCCCTCACTCTTATAAACTCTTATAGTAGAATTTTTTAAATTTTTGTTTAAATCACGGCGCACCCACAATATAGCGGGAAATCCGCGCTTAAGTGGAGAAAGGTATAAATTATGGCAGCTTTCTCTTAAACGTATAGTTAGAAGAATGAAGGAAATGCATAGAAGACAGCCCCCGCTATAATATATAAGTAGGTTCTTTGCTCCCAGCTGCAGGCGGTGTAAGCTCGCCATCCATGGGGTGTCTCAGGCTCCCATGGAGTGCCGTCCTGGACGTTCCCGGAGTGATATCTTTTCTCTCTCTTTCAATGTCCTTGCCCCTGTCTTCTGTCCCGCTTTCTTTCCTCACTACTTCTTGACGTGTAAACTTATCTTGTGTTTGACACAAAATAGCCGCAATCGTGCTGCTGTGTCGTTAAACCCTAACACAAACAAACAAAGCATAGAAGATAACATTCACCAAACAAATAGGTCTAAAAGACTGGCAGGTCAGTGCGTCAAGCCAGGGGATGTTAGTGTTATTCCGTATGCCCATTGTGTCAAATAGCACCATGTTGACTAAGAATCACCGATTTTGTCTGGACATACAACAGGTATCAAAATCGGTCAATTTCTCGTTCAAATTGGTGTGTGTTTGTTTGTCTTGGGCTTAAATGCCACATCACCGGGGTCTAACGGCACATCAGCACGATCACGACGATATTGTGCCAAACACGGTCAGATACGTTTACAAGTCAATAAGAAGAAAAGAAAGAGAGTAGGACAGAAGACAGGAGCAAGGAGAGAGAGGAGCCGATGTCATCCCTGGAATTAGCGGAACGTCGAGGATGGCTCTCCATGAGAACATTCCACCGATAGAGGGCTTTCACCACCTGCAGGTGGGAGCAAAAGAACCTACTTACATATTCCGGGCTCCCGCGGGGAATCAAATTGGTGTTTTCTGACATGATGCAGATGTAGTTAACACTAACATCTGCCGTAACACACTGACCCACCAGTTTTCTAGTCAAAACACATGTTTTGAAAAACAATAAGTAGACTTCAAATTTGTATTAAAAGAGGGTCTCAGAAGGCACCCAACGATATTTGAATATGAGAAGAAAGTAATCAGTTTAATAGATGATAGACCATTTTCCTTATTCATTCAAGTGCGTCTTCGTAATAAAGTAAAAAGCATAACTGGTTTACTGCGGTTACCATGTTCATTATCCTTACCTCCACCGCAGACACTGCCATCATCACAACTTCCATCATCATTTTATAAAAATACAATAGAACTGTCAGACCGGCAACTAGCAAAGCAATTCAAGGACAACAAATAACAGAACTCTATAAATAACTTGATTGTGATGATCAAATCTCTGCCAAATTTTCGAGCCCTCATGGATCTTCGTCAGGGCAATAACGAAAACATATAAAAATTTAAAATGTAAAAAGGATATTTCTGTACACAAAAGGAAATGTTAATAAAATGATTTTTGTAAGGGAGAGGCTTTTTAATGTTGTTTGAAAAGGAAATTAGAACATACATTTTTAGAGCAATTAAATTGTTATAACTATTGATTTACAATGGTAAAATCAAATCAAAGTATGTAGATAGTTATTATGTCAGTCTATTTGATTCGCTAGGTATATATAATTTTTCAATATTTATCTCTAAGAGTGACATCACCGAAAACTGCCACCATCACCATCACTGCTTCTACCACATTACCAGCACCACTGCCCTTCTGTTACTGACAACATTACCACCATTACTAAGACTAGCACTATATCCACCACCATATTTACCAAGACCACTACCACTACTGCGACTAGTACTGCCACTATTAATACCACTACCCTACCAAGACTACATTACCAGCATCGCTACCACCATACATCACTACCACTGCTACGACCACCCATTACTGCCAACACCATTACGGCCCCACCATCCCTACCACCTCCGCCACTACTCACTCCCACGACAACTTCCACCACCTCTTCACTATTACTACCACTGTCATCACTATTACCACCACCATCGCTACATTTATCACTACTACAACCACTACCACTATCACCACCACCATCATCACCATCACCACAACTACCACCCCAGCCACCACCATTATCGTCCTCAGTCCCTGCTATCTCAGAAAGACTCCAGCCCACCCATTATTTCTCAACAAACAAAGCACTTAGCGGGCATTAGCCGGCACAATGGCTCACCTTACGATCTGCCAAATAAGATAACACAAATTGACCTGGGATTGGGGGGGGGGGGGGCATGAGGGGGGAAGTGAAGTAATAACAAAAACATAACAGAATGAATGGGGATTGGGGGGAGGGGGGTGGACAGGTTGGATGAGAGGTGGGAGGGGGTGTGGGTAGTGAAATAAGCAAGTAAAATTGGTGGGGAAGACAGATGGAAAGAAGCACAGCTTTAACACTTTTCCCACCAGGACATTAGGACACATTTAATATGTGTTCATGGTGTCTGTAAACTTCTGGTACTGAAATAAGAGTTAGGGAAGATTCAAAGAATTTACCTCAAAAGATACAAACACTGAGGTTCCTGAAACAGATATTTTCATCACCTGGTGCACTTTTACGAATTTCAGAAACGCTTAGAATTGCGCTTGGCATGCAAATTGTTAATAGATAGAAAGAAAAAATATAATAGAATAAAACAACAAGCACAAAATAACAGCTCTCTAACCGATAAAGTTAGTGAAATGAAAAGTAGTAAAATATCCGCTTACAGGTATACAGGTAAAGAGATGATTAGGGTCGATATGAGGGGAAGGAAGGGAGGGGACTTAAATTTTAGAGGGGGATGAGGAGAGAGAATAGAAATGTAGAAAAGAATTAACGGAAACAAGAATGTCCTGAAACGTATAAAGCTGATGAATTTGAAATAAAAAAAAAAAAGAAGAAGAAGAAGAGACACATGTAACGTATTGTATGACTGAAATAGATTTAGTGCAAGAGTGTCGACACTGAACTACAGACCGCCCGAATGACGTTTACGTTACGTTCCGTAACACGTCTTTCAGTCTCTTAGAGAAGGTTATCTCGATAGGTTTTTGTATAAACATAAAAAAGTAAATAAATAAATAAACAAAACAAAACAAAAGCTTTTAAAGCAGAAAGTTATTCTGGTCACTTGTGGGCCCACTGCTATTCTTGTTTGGTAGGTACAACTACAAGTCCCTAGCGTCCCTGTCTCCTGTTGTGTTTGGGGGGGTGGGAGGGGGAGGGAGGGGGGGGGGGGGGGGGGGGGGGGGGGGGGGGGGAG
>JBCAUA010833807.1:0-14035 GCA_038406235.1 Peronia verruculata
GAGCAAGTACAACTGGGGTATCATAATGAGTGATAAATTTTTCATTTAAAGACAATCTGGCATTCTGGCATTACTTTTCTGCTAGATTTCTGGCATTACGATGCTGCCACGTTCTACTTTAATAAAGCATGTTAAATTATTTATGTTTGAAAAAAATCAGAAATAACATTATCAAGCTTCTGGTCTTTTTACGTGTGTACAACAGCCATTAATCGACATCACTTTGTCCGTGCAAATAGACATATATATCCATGCTGTAATGAATAAATTGGAATGCAGTATTGATTCCTCGGGACCACGAATCAGTGGTAGTGCCCAGCTGTATATCTTCATTGCCCAGGGTGACTTCGACTCGTTTGCCCTGGTCGCAAGACATATATATAGGAATATCAGTTCAATTCTGGGGCTATGGCATATCTAGTGGTGGAGAATTTAAAAGTCTTATTCTTGGAGAAAATAATACCTTTGCTTCTGATCACTTAACAGTATTGTGAGAAAACATGGCCATAAATGCAGGACAAAAATTACCAACTGTATCAGTCTCATTTACTCTTTAAATATTTTATTTTTAAAGAGTGTTATGAGTATTCTGAGACATACTCTTTCTTTCCACTTGTTAAATGAATAATAAGATGTTGTCAACATATGTGATCGATGCGTGTGCGGTAACCTTTCACAATTTAGAACTGTTATTTCTGTTTTCCAGGAGATAAATCAGGAGTCAGCTAATTTTAAATGTCATGAAAATACCTAGACTGAATGTGAAAGCAAGTATGCATGTCTATGGCTTGTGTAACTAAATGCTATGTACATGAATGTGCGGGATGTCCTTCTGTTTCCAGATGATGTATAGAAAAAAAGTATATACGGAGAATATATCATCACCAATCAGTCTCACTGGGTGACTCCTGACTCATAAGTATGTCTCGCGGCCAGTCAAAATGAGACATAAATTGCTGAGCTAGAACGGATAAATCAGGCTTTAAATGTCAGACGTCTATTTTTAAAAAAAAATTTTTTTTTAATGTGCAGAAATTGAAGGTACTTTTGTTTCTGAATAAGACAGTATCGATGTCACCCTCGATTTATAAATATTTCCTCATTAAAATCAGGTTTTTTGTAAGGTAGGGATGTAGATTTATGTGTTTGATTGTTCATTTAAACTCATTTTTCTAGGAATTTTGGTCATTGCTTTGGGGGGGGGAGGGGGGCGTCGGGTCCCTCCTTGTCCTTTTAAGCTGCAATATCTCTGGCTAGAATAAGCTAGTTCTGAACTTCTTCTCGATCTGAAAGGTCACGGCTGTTCAAACCAGCCTCAGAGTGCTCTGCCCACTGTCCGAGTCATAAATCAGCGCTCAAAGTGACAGCTCAGGGGGATTCTCCTCCAAGGTGCACTTATATGAATTTCCCGCCCCAGTAGTCCTTCTCTGCTGTGACATCGCTTCTTTTTATTCCACAAGTTTGCAGTATCCACTGCAACTTAAATCATTTTGTGGCCATCTTGAGAATCTCATGTTTTCTGTGTGTTCAGTCATACAAGTTTTGTTCATATGTTCGTTTGGATTATTTTGTAGGTTATGATTTAAAACTACATAGCATTGTCACTAAATTCAGTGTAAATCAATATTATTTTTTGTCAGAATCCCTTTTGGGTGACGATCAATATCCCCATAATTGGTTTAAACAAATAAGTATTCTCATCGTTCCGCTATGTAAACCTCACTGTCTGGTTTCAGTCTTAGAAGCTGAGTTATGTTCGATTTTGTCCTCATACTTCTGAGATTATACACTACTTCATCTATGGGCATTCAAGTGATGTGACCCTGCCCGACCTTGCCCAGCCCTGCCGCAGTGGGTAGGCCAGCGTAACTGGATGGAATTTAGCAGTCGGATATTTGAAACTCGCACTGTGGCAGCAGTAAAGCTGAAACAATTCCCATATTGAGAGGAGTGAAAGAGTAATGCTTTCACTTTATAAATATTAAATTTATAAAGAATTCTGTCAACTCCACTGAAGAATATTATCCATTTAAAACCCCATGTCCCGATATAACAATGCCCATTTTTGTCAACTTTGACGATGTAAAACTGCTCTACCGGACATTTTATACACAAATAAAACATACCAGTTAGCAGTCAAAGATTTTCTCCTTTTGTTGGCGAGCTTAATTTTTATGCATAGGAATTCTGTTCACTACATAATCTTTTTTAAAAAAGTACAAACTTTCACTGCACAAGTTTGCCGTCGCTTGCGGGCACCGAGGTGTAACTGACCTTTTGAACCCGCTTGACTCGGCGGGTCGGCAGGAAACTAAAGGAACGGTGGTGAATAGCCGTGAATTGTGAATGAATTCTTGAAGATGATATCCATATATCTTTTCTATTTGAAATGTTTTCTTTTTGTTCAGTGAACAAAGTCTTATTTATGGAATAATCCAAAGGAAAATCACTGTGACAATACGAGACTTAAGAGAAAAAACACAAAAGGCGACAAAACATTTATTTTGCTTTACAGAATGACAAAATGCTGCCGACTGGTTATTTTCATTTTGTGAAAAATATTTTATTTTGAGTGTCATATTTTTTCTTCTCACAAGTGGTTAGGACAGCTCCAAGAAAACAATATTATAAAAAGTTCTTGACTAGACCTATATAGCTGTCAGCAATGGTCAGGAATGTATGCTGAAACTGAGGTATGGATGGCCACACATTTGTTGCATGTTCCAAATATCAAATTTCCTCAACTCATTGCAGCCCTAAACAAATCACTACATTGAGCAAATTTGTACATCATTGGTTTATTTGCTAAGTGTAATATTCTAACTAGCTGAAAGATAAGGCAAAAATCCTCACCAGACAAATGCGTGTCCTCTTTGTATGTCCTATGACAGAATGACATTGGTCTGACGTCAAACTTTTATCATGTAAAGTATTGCATGGCATTGAAAAAGGAAAGTGGTACACTTTGGTTGGGTGAAAGAATTATTTAATTCCAACCTTTCTGTACTAAGAAAGTCATTCTCAAAGATAATGATCTCCTAGTCAACAAAATCTGATTCTCTCAAAGAAATCTTCCTCTGAACTTTGATTTACTTCTCCCTGTCAAGAAATCTATGTTGGAGATATGAAAGGAATTTTTTCCATCTAAATGCACCACAGTTTGCATGAAGCAATATCAAGTTTACTCAACACACTCACAAATAGAACTCACATTTTGTTCAGCATCTGCTGGGTCAGTGGGGATGATCAAAGAATGGACCATATAGTCCAGCCGGGCAATATCATGTAAACATGACAAATCTGGCAAACGCCGCAAAAGTGGGAGTAAATCTGTCCAAAAGACTTTTAATTCCTTTTTCAGTTCCTCCAGTTTCAGTTCTTGCTCTGTGGGCTCTGCAAAAAATCATACAAACAAAGCCTTCAGTTGTCATTGAAGGCTGAAGTATGAGAGAATTGTTACGAGAAATATTATGGTAGCATAGATGTCAAAGTTTGATAAAGTTGTCATTGTAAATGTTGTCAGATGGCATGTTGCCTCCGGAGAAGGAGGGTCAAATATTAAAACTCTACAGTTATAATGGGGATAGATTACTGCCCCTTCACAGTAACTAAGAAGGCAACACTTTGTGGGTTGGATTTCCACAGGTATCCTAGAAATGTAAACAATACTTGTGTAAAAACATTGGCTGACCTGTAAACTGGTGTTTGTATTTATTAATTTTACATCCTCATAAAACTAAGAATATCAAGTGCTTTTATCATATCAAGGAACCTGTAATGTAAAAATCTCTACCAAAATATCTTGAGCAGATAAATGGGACAATTTTCACATAACACCTCTGTTCTACGTATGTCAGACTTAGAACAAAATACAGTTGATATGTTATGGCATTCTTGAGCATGAGACTTACCAGATTATGCCAAACAAGAAATCCACTAACAGAAATAAGTAGCCCACTAATTCAATAGAATCACAATAACATATCTCATCCAATTATTTGTTCTACAGCTATGAAATTATCTTTGTAAGGAAGGCATGCTCGCTATGTCACAAGGCATGCTTGTTATGGCAAACCTCCTTTAGGTTCCTCTTCTGGCTTCTTGGGCTGGTATTCTTGAGAGGAGATACAGATGACACTACTGACATAGACAAGCACTTCCTCCAGGTACTGAAAAAGTCTGGGGTCATGAAAGCCAGTCACAATGATGTAGTGGTGGGCTCCATCCTCAGGTTCGTCATCTGTGGCAAATACAGAGTCAACATCAAAATATTTGACAAAACTGTTAAAAAAAAAAAAAAGAAATTCTTACATATGTTAGGCATCTAAGGATAAACAACTTGGACGTCAAGGTAGCTTTACTGAGAAAATAAGAATTCATTTGCCACAGGGTGACAGAAGTTAACTTTGAATGTGAATACTCTTTTAGAGAAAACTTGAAGCTAATTTTTTTTTTTTTTTTCACTGAAGTCAAGGACACTCATTTCCATTTCCACTGGCACCAATAATTCCATACATAGAAGATTTGACATGGGAGATTTAACCCAGCTACATAAAATATATGGCTTCATAATAGAGACCATTGGATTGTTGGCAGATGTATTATAATGACAGAAATTTGTTTGAGAGTGTCTCTCCATTCAAACACACACAAAAAAAGGAAAAATTGAGCAATATGTTGAATGTGTTTTCCCAGTGAAAACTGTGACATCAGTGTTAAAAATCATGGCAGATTGAAATGGCTGATGTTGCTTCCACGGAATGGCACAAGATCATTTGAAACAAACAAACAAAAAAAAAGACAACTACATAAATATTTGATGTATTTATATGTAAGATCATCTGAAAAAACCCAGTGATAAAGTGACCTGTGTGACATGTGTGCCAGACCACATGAACAGCACAAGAGAGTAAAACATTTCAAGTGTTTTACCACTGAGAATCATAAGATCAGTGGATTAAGAAATATGTCTGATTTTTTCAATGATAAAAATAGAGCCACTGAGTAATATTGGTGAAACTATGACTAGCAGTGATTGCTTTTGAGACATGACAGAGAAATAAAAAAGGACTTAGATTATATATGAGTGAGTGAAGAATAATGAATCAGATTATCAGTACAGTGGTCTCCGCCTAAGAACCCGGTTGTTGGGAGACAAAAAAAGTGGGTTCTTAGCCGGACGGGTTCTTAGGCAAATTGAAAAGTTACGCAACCCATCTGACCACAGATTGTCTTCACTACAATGATTAGTTGATCATTACCGTTAGTAAAAGAT
Source organism: Peronia verruculata (assembly GCA_038406235.1). Taxonomy (NCBI): domain Eukaryota; kingdom Metazoa; phylum Mollusca; class Gastropoda; order Systellommatophora; family Onchidiidae; genus Peronia; species Peronia verruculata. The sequence continues at coordinate 5,276 of JBCAUA010833807.1, forward strand.
TTATCTATGCAGATAAGCACAGCCTTCTTTCTGTGTGTATGTTATAATTAGTTGTAACAATTTCTGATCTTTTTAGCGCATAATTACATCAATACTGCCTAGCATTTAAACGCCGTGCAAGTTTTCACATAACGGTATCATTGTTGAAAACATGATATTGCTATGCTACTTCACGGATAATCGCACGAGTGACTCAAGTGTTTACAGTCTGACTGAAGTAGCAAAACAGCTGACCAGTCAGGAGGCAAAACTTACACCTCCTTATCCTCAAAGCCAATCACAAGTGCTGTCCCACATGTTATCAAACAAAGAAATGGTTACGGGTTGGTCAACAATGTGGCCTGATTATGCAATCATACGTCAACCATCACTTCCACTCCTTTGTTTACCTGTTTCCTCCACCCCCTCCCAATTTCACTGCACATCTAGTACTGTGCATTTCTCTCAAGTGGACAGTATGATGTGGAATTACCCCATATGTACTCAGGTATCTTGGTCCAACACCGGGCTCTTAGACGGATTTTTTTTTTTTTTGAGAGCATCCAGATCGGGTTCTTAGAGGGGTAAATTATAGAGGAAAAATTCTGTTTCGCAGCAGAGGCGGGTTCTTAGGCGGACCGGGCTCTTAGGTGGAGGGTTCTTAGGCGGAGACCACTGTATTTTGAAATGATACCATGATGCCTGTGAGCCCGGATTTTTTTTTTTGCATGGTTTTATGTTGTTTCGTTAGGACAGGAACATGTTGGACAAGATATTTTTCTGCAGACCACACTGACAACTTAGTGTGGCCTCATGCGATTACTGGCTGAGATACATGTAGTTCCCTGTGGATGGTTAAAAGGAACAGAAAAACAAGCTAGCAAGAATTCATCACTCTCTTTCTCCTGCAGACTGATAGTCGTTTTTTCCCTGTTTCTTTTTTTTCGTGATGCAGGAGAAGCTGGACAGGTGGTGGGTTTGATCCCTAAGCGTTCAGATTTTCGTAAGTTTGATGGTTATGTGGATGCCAAAGCCACCAGCAAAAAAATCATACATGATGTTATCAAGAAAGGAGATGCAGCATTTATATCAGGTAGTTTTTGTTTACTTTGTTCTTTTTTTGTGTTTAAGCCTTTTATCCAGTCAATTTTGTAATGTAAAATGTGTTGTTTTTGTTCCCCTGGTTATTAAGTTTTGCATTTAAGTATGCTTTATAAAAATCAAAATTTTGATGATATACTTTAGAGGAAATGTGAAATGTGCATTTTTAATTGAGTTTATCTTTATCCACATAAAAGGAAAATTGCTTTTCTACTTGATGTCATCTGTGTTATCATGGAAATGTGAGTCTTAACACTTTGTAGTGAGAAAATATACAGCATTTCATTTTTTTTTAGTTCAAATATCCGGTTGTTTGTATATGACACAATGGCAGATCTGACTGGATACATGGTCACTATCTGGGGGTCTGGCTGGATAAAGATTTGATACATTTGTTTTCATATAAACTGTCAGCTGAGTTTATTTATCTCTTCAGTATGCTTGCATTTATGTTTTTTTTGTCCACAAGTTTTTGATTTAAAGAGGTAGGATTCTGAAACTGGAATAAAACAAATTGAAAAAAAAAAAAAAAGATTTATGCCTTGCGTCTAGAGGGAATGAGTTGGAAGTCATTCTCAGCGATTCTGCACTACTGCTGTTTGTAACTTCTTTCCATCTCAGATACCAAGTGTTTATTTTCAGGTTAGAAAAGAATGGATTTTGGTTTATTAAAAACAAATAAAAAATTTGGTATCTCAGTTGGAAAATACTTAAAAACGGCCCTAACTTGAAATCTCCTGGTGTGACTTCCAACTCAGTTGCCATGGCAGGAGTCATAATAATATTGGGATTTTCTGGTTTCAGATAAGATCTATTTTTCTTTACCATTTATAATTCAAAGAAATGGGTGTGACTTGGAATTCAGAAAGAAAACTGAACATTTTTTGGTTATTTATTTATTTATTTTTTTTTTTGAATGATTTGGTTACTTTTTATTTTTGGACATTTTTGCTTTTATGGTATTCTTTACTGACTTTTTTATTTTACAATTCATGGCAGTGGCATAGAGACATACAGACACTCGTTATTCAGTAATCTTTAGACAGGCAATTTAGGGCAGTTAGTATTTGAACACAACGTTCTGTTCAAATGTTTCATCTTCTGAAGGCAAGGAAACTGAAGGATTATGAATATTAGATCTAATACAAGTGTGTTGAATAATTATAATCATCATCATCATCATTCTTGTGACAAATGTCATTAGGGAACCAAGCAAAAGGCAGCAGTCAGGGATCCCCATTGTTCTTGATTATTTGCTGTTCAGAGTCATGTAATAACAGTCTAATCAGTCCATTTGTTGGTAATGTCAAGTCAGAGCTTTGCAGCAGGCAAAGGAACCTTACATATCATCACCTTACATGTCATGCTGGAGATTATGGATGAGTACAGAGACATGGAAATACACACATATGTATTGACTTAGCCCACACAATGATAAATACAGTGTTATGTTAATAGGTAAGCTCATCATTAAATAAAGCTGTTTTGAATCTTCAGTTAGTCTCTCACTGAGAGATCTCATTTGCATTTGTTCCTGTCCAGGGGATATTCTTGTCATGGATGAGCTTGGCAATCTGTTCTTCCAAGACCGCATTGGTGACACCTATAGATGGCGAGGAGAAAATGTCAGCACAGGTGAAGTGGAAGTTGTGATCAGCAAAGCTCTCAAACTTACTGATGTTGTTGTTTATGGAGTGGAAATCCCAGGCAAGTCTTTGACCTAGAATTGCACTCAGAAATATAAGGTGTAACACAATGAAATCAGACTGTCATCAAACTTTGAGCTTACGGAGTTATTTTTGTCACTGTTAAGATTATTAATTTCTCATTCTCAGTGTAAAGAACAAAATCTGTTTAATTTTAAGTGGAGGTCAAAATATTGGCAATTCAAGACAATAGGATGGCTTGTTTTTGCAACTGAAATTAGAGAGAAAATGGCCAATCACTTTTGTTAATCCTTATTAGGCCCTGCCTCAAAATTACAATTTTTGGACTTTTACTCAATCTATTTCAGTAAATTTAACTCTGAAATGCATTTTTAGATTGATATAGAAGGGTTGTGTGAAGAACCAAAAAATACTTTAAAAATTCATTCATTGAAAAAATGTGATTTCTTTGATCTCCTTGGTTTGACGAGTGCCTGATTTCATTATGTCACGTCTCATATATATCACATTTCGGGGTCACAATAGTTAAATATTGTCTTGCTTTTGTTTTAAACTTTTTGCTTAAACATATACTTAAGCATTTACAGGCAGTTTAGATAAATACTCTCCAGTTCCACATGTCCTGTGGCAGACCAGGATTTCATAACTTTTACTGTATGAATAGTGCTTGCTTTGATAGAAGTAAGTTATAAAGGTCAAACAGTTAAAAGTGACAGGTGGCTTTAAGGTTTTGTATCTGAAAAGAATACATGGAAGCACATGTTCCTTCTAGACACAGGATAGTGCATTTTCCAAACAATTAAAGGTAACATTTGTTTCTTTTAAATGCTGGATATTTTTGTCATCCAGACTGAAATACATATCAATACAAGAATTGCCATTTGTAGCCTGCTAGAACTTTTTACTCACCAATGGTGAAAGAAATAGTCTGTGGTATTAGCAAACAGCCATGCATCTTAAAAGACGTATATTTTGGAGAGCTATCATGTTTTCTTGGAACAATCATGTCTTAAATTGATTTATAATCAGTTGTTAACAGTTTTTGGTGTTAAAGGTATCACTAGAGAAATGTTCGCGTTCCTCTATAGTGTCTCTATATGTGATTGACTTCAGTGAATAATTTGAAAGATTCCCACATCTTTGTCTTTCTACAAATGGTAAAGAGTTAGTTGGAATAATTTATTTTTTTCTAGATGAATGTATCTGCATAACTGGAAAATCATTCCTTTATTTATATATAGTTTTCCTTTAACTATAGAAAATTATAGATAAAGGAAGTTTTTCTTTAACAGCTTAAAGTTGATTGTGATTGTTTATTAGATGCTTGTGAATAAGTAGGAGAAGTTTCCTTGTGCCCAGTTTTTCATCAAATGGTTTGTAGTTGGTTGTGATCAGTTTATAGAGTGAATAATTCAAAATCCTGCTTGTCCATAATTTCTTCTGCAAATGATTAGCAGTCAGTTAGTGTCAGTTTCTAGTTGTGTATGAATAATTAGACGAATTTCCCTCAACTATGACTTTATCATAAGTACTTTAAGATGACAGTTGTCCCTTTCTTAGCCATTTCTGCATATCTTAAAGAATTTCTCCTTATTTATAGTTTTTCCAAAAATTATTTATGACTGTTTGTGATTAGTTTTCACATGTGTCTGTGAAAGTACACTATTTTTCTTTCTTTTTATTTTTCTAGATGTGGTTTAAGATGACTGTGGTCATAGTTTAGATGTATTTGAATATTTTGGTGATGAAAGTGTTAACAACTTCGCCAATTCATTTGTTAACAGGCACTGAGGGCAAAGCAGGTATGGCAGCACTGGTGGATAGGGACAATTCCATTGATGTCAGCCAGTTAGGTACTTTACTGGCTAAATCTCTGGCTCCCTATGCCAGACCAATCTTCTTACGATTTATCAAAGAGGCTGACATTACGGGTAAGACAGTTTGTTTGTTTGTACTGGGATTTAACTGGGAGCATCAGCCCAATTCTGCCTATATGCAGTGTCTAGAATGGTTAGCAGACACAGCCAACATTGGAGATGGAAGTACATTTTTTTTTTCTATCGTTTGACTTTGTCTTTCAACTTCCTGAAGGTTTTCATCTCAAATTCATTTTTCCCTTTTTCTTTTTTTTTTTTTTTTAATTTTCTTTTAACATTGAAACTTTTTTGTTAAAAAAAAAATGATTTAAAAATAAAACATGTACATAAATTTATAGTTCTAAAAGAATAAAAACGAAACTGTGACTCCATCATTCATTGTGAAAACTGGATATACAAATCACAATATATTGCACTTCAGCATAAAAAAATATTGCAGTTAAAATCAAATACACATGCGCTGTTTTCATAGCAAATTTAAGCTATAACTACAGATACTGTGTAGAAGTAAATTACATGTATATCACAAAACCTTGTTGAAGTGAGTCGGCATCATATGTCAAAGAGGTGTTTTATTGAGAAAATCAGATTTCACTCACTAGTTCCCAGAAGTTCATGTTGAAAGTGAATATCTTAGTACACAAGATAAGAGTCATAACTAAATAATTTTTGGTACCAGAGTAAACTACAACTCTTTCAGTTTTTACCAGGAACTCTGTATAAAGGGGACTGTAAATGAATAATTGGACATCTGATCATTTCACATCACTGTGCAGCAAATGAACTAGCAATATGTCTGTAACATTTTTTGACATTTAGCTCATTTAGTGACAAATAAAGGTGTACAGAATATTAACATCAACATTCTTAGGAGTGATCTTGGTTTCACTTTTTGCTATGGACAGTATTGAGTACCATTTGTTGATGCCTCCAGTGCATACTATTTAGTAAAACTTTGGTGTCATAATGAGAACTAAAGTGAAACCTTAGTTTTCAAAGAAAGATGTTGCTGTCTGTTTGCTATTATTCTGTTCTCTAGTATTACTGATGCATTTGAAAAAGGAAAAGAAAACAAATATAACTGGAGGTTTAGCTTGTTTTAACTCACTGAAGACTGAGCTTGTTTTGAGTTTGGGTGCACTGAAGACTGGCATTTTCAGAGGAATTTTAAAAATTAATAAAACACACTTTTTGTAGTCCCACATCAACCATTTTAACACATATGGCAGTGCTAGATCAACACAGTCTGATACAGAAAACAGAAATGGATTCTGTCACATAGTTATTTTGTAATGATTTGCTCAAAATGAGTCAGATTTTGGGTTTCCTGAGAATTTGGGTCTAGATCTAGATCTGGCTGAGTTGTCCAATTGTCAGACAGCAATGATTTCAATGTCTCTGCCTGCTGTGCAGAATAAAAGTTTCTCTAGATGTAGAAGCGCTAGATATAGACAAGGAAGATGCTGGTGTTTTGCCTTTATCCTTCGAAGTTTACACCCAGGATCAACTCAACAACTGTTTTCCTTCTCTACTTTCACTTTCACATGACTTTCCTTGTTCCTGAAAAACTCAAAAAGTTACGGACGACTTCCGCCAAGTTGGGTATGAAATGAAACAAATTGTGACTCTACGGTAAGAGATCATTCCCAAGGCATTTGCCGAAAATGGGCCTGTGTAAAAAAAAATGATAAAGTCGATCCTGCAAGGGTTGTGGGAAAACGTCTCATTTGACTATGTACTCAGTGAGTTAAATGGTGTAAAAATAACAAGTCAATTTTGGCCTGTTAACTTGAAATAATTTGGAAAAGGAAGTGATCATTTCTTAAAAATATATTTTGTTTTCCACACTACTAAAGCAACTGAAAAAATTTTGACTGAAGATATCAAATGTTTTCTATGTTATAACTCTTTAATATTTCAGGAACATATAAGCTGAAGAAGACCAAACTGAGAGATGAAGGATTTGACATCAGCAATGTCAAAGACAAGATGTATTTCCTCAATCCTAAAAGCAGACAGTATGAACCTCTCACTCCAGACATCTACAAGATCATCATGGAGGGCAAGGTCAGGCTGTGACCTCTCATCAGTGATTGCTTGATGGTACATGCTATTAGTATTGCTACTTTAGTGTCCCTCATTAATCCTTTAAAAAAAAAATGTGACAAGATATTATCTCAAATCAGTGTTGGATTGTAACAATAGGATAAGATGAGGTAAGATAAAATAGTATATGATTGTCAAATGGGCACATTGTTTTCAAGATAAAAGTTTTCTTCGTCACTTTCGAGCTGTTCATCTGGCTTCATCATAAAGCATTATTCATTTAGCTAATGACACTATTGATAAGCGAATGTACCATCCCTATATTCAACAATGACATAGAACATGTCAACTAACATGATGTGTACTTGAAAGAAACAAGACAGAATAATGTTCTTATGGACTGCATAGAGAAGTTGAACATTCTTCTCCTATAACTACTTTCAGGCCTTGATTGACATGCATCTACTTAAGTTTTATTTTCTGGATGTAAATGTGAATGTTTCATATCTTAGCATGACAGCTTTTATATAAAAGTTTTTTATCACGATATATTAGATTTGCCAATTCTATGCAGTGTACAATTTGCTTATCTTCATATTAATGATGTGCAGCTACGCTTTCAGTACTTTTTTTTTTTTACATAAATTTTTGAATGTAATGGCCTGATATAATTGTACTTTATAATATACACAAGTGATCAAATCTGATGAACATTATATGAGTGAGACGGACTTTAAATTCAGCAGGGTGCTGTCCTTCTCTCATAAGATTTTCACATTTTAAACATTATTTAAACAGAATGTAATCAGAATTTTCTTTTGATATAAGAAATGTCTCAGGGCCAGTCAGAATGAGTCATAATTTGCTGAGTTGGAACAAAGAAAGCGGGGATTGAATCTGTCGAAGATGATGTATTAGTAATGTTTTTTTATTGCAGAAATTGAAAGAAATCACTCTCCTGAGCATGAATATATGGGTACAAAATATATGGATGGTTTGAGATGAATAATATAAATTGTATGCCAAGCTGTGAATTTTTGACATTTTTGCCCCTAATTTTAGCCAGTGTTTAATTTGCAAAATATCTGGCTACTGTCAAGCTAGCTCAAAACTATTTTTTACCACGTAAAAGGTTGTAAAATAAGGTTGTGCGTGACATTAAAAACTCAGTTTGGTGAAAAGTTGATACACAACTCATTTTGACTGGCTGCAAGACAAAAGTCAGTGTGTGTGATCTTTGTGAGTGCACATCCATAAAGAGTCATGTGCATTATTTTCATATATATAATATTCAATATAATATGTGTAAGGTGCCATTTACACACAATTTCATTCTTTAAATATCATAACGTTTTGTTTGTATCTTGTAAATGTGCCATTGTGAGGCTGCGGCTTGAATCTCAATGTGAATTTGCACAAACATGTATATCATTCCGCTCAAGTCAACCTGAACATAGAAAATTGTTGTTAACTAACATTTACTGGAAAATTTGAATTAAAAATGTCCACTACCACTATAAACAAAATCAGTATTTTATAGAATAGCGTACAGTCAGACCTTAGTTTTGCAAAGTGATGAATACTGCTTTAAATTATTATTGCTCTTTCATCATTTTGCGAAACTTGGGATGGTGTCTGATCATAAAAATACCATTGAAATGCCAAATATATTTAGCTTTACATTTTATGAAGCTAACTAATTGATTTTTCTAAATTGTGATATATCTTGGATCTTTATAATTACACCTTCATATTTTCATCTCATAGAAGATTTGGTAAGTCTGAATGGCTGAGATTTTTAGCATTGAGCTTGCACCTGGATTTGATTATTGGTAAAATCAAGTTCAGACTTCTGATTTAAGGACTTGATGATATACATGTACTTACAACTATGATATATTTTTCTGTTTAGAATTTCAACTAAATTTTGCTAATATTTTTGGTGAATGCATCAAAAATAAAATAAGAAATGAAGAGAGAATTCTCTTGCCAAAGCACTTCACTGCTGACTTGTGTCGTTTCAAGCAAATTTTCGGCATTCTACGCCCTTGTCAGGCTCTTTGACTGTCAAGAGCCTGACGAGGGCGTAG
>JBCAUA010833818.1:0-14035 GCA_038406235.1 Peronia verruculata
AATATTTGCTAAAAAATATTTATAAGCTTTTGATCGGGAAAATCTTTTGTGAACTAACAGTTTAGATGTCAATGAAGATTTTAAGACAAAAAACTCCATGACGTAAGAAAATCGATTTCTGACCATTTTTTCCCGTTCTCAATTATTGTTCTTGCGACATCTGGGCCTTTTCGCAGATACTGCCACATATTTCTTTTTTCAGATTGAAAAAGATTAAATTGTCATTTTGTGAAAACAAAAGAAAATTTAGTATCTTAGTCAGAAAATGGTTAAAAACAAGCAAAAAGGGCCGTACATCTTCACTGCCTGGCGCAACTTCCGACTCATTTGCCCTGGTCACAAGACATATGATAGACAGCAGACGCTATTAGATCTAGCTCTATCATCATTCTTATTGGGGTTTTTTTTTCCTGTTTTTTTTTTTAAACAACATCCTACAATGCTAATAAGGTTCCATTTCATGTCTTTGGTAAAGACTGTAAGGTGAAATGAATGAAATACATCAGGCCATGAAGTATCCGATACCCTGACAATCCGACATAACAATTGTTAATAATGATTATTTTCCTAATTGTTATTCTTTTATTTTCAAAATCTACATCCAACAATGCTGATGTGGCTTTTTTCAGTGCAGATGAATGAACTATTTATGAAAAACAAACTTAAAATGTAACGCTGACTACAGGCTTTGTTAAATAATCCTACTGACTGAAATATAATTGGTTGAAGTACCATGGCAAAAAAGCCACCATGCACAGCTTTATATGCAGATACTAAACCCTCACAGCAATGTCCATGTTTCAATTAACAGGACACCAAAAAAACAAAAATCCCAATAATGCAAGCTATGAAATATATTTCTATAAATATTCAGTCTTCCTGAGACAGTCTTGCTTTGTTGCATTATAATGTGTTACCTTTATGATTTTTATACAGAATGTCAGGATCTGTGGCATCAGATGTCATATTGTTCCTTGAACATTTGATTTTTAACTTGAAATGTATGGTGTCCTCACTGGTTGGCTCCTCAGAATCTGCCATCATAGAAGAAAATGCAAGAGAGGTTTACATGAGAAAAACCGACTTGCAAAAATTTCACATGAAATATCAGTACTGCATGAGGCAGAAATCATTAACAGATGAATCTGCATTAAATAAGGAAAACAGAACTTTAACTTGAGGTGAAATTCATGATGTATCAAAAATACATTTGACAGTCCCTCAAAAACAGCCTATATATTTAGGACATATACAAGAAAGACATTGGCTTTAAGCCTCAATAAACAATAGTAAAAAAAAAAAATCAATTTTACATAAATGTTCAAATGCATTTTCTGATGTTAAATCTCAAGAACATAGGAAAATGCAAAACTCACGCACAATAAAAAAAAAAAAAAAGCATATTTATAATTCCTAACTATGTGACACAAAAATGAAGCAAGGCTACCTTTCTGTTTGTATTCAAACAGTCGAGGATCTGCACGGATTGGAATAAGACCCAACCTGTGTGAAAGCACTTCATCTTGGATAATAGAGGTATTGTTCCATATGCCGACTGTCTCTATTGCCATGGTAGGGACCTGATAAGGGCAAGAGAAGTTTAAATCAAATTACCTGTACATTTTTAAATTATATTCACAGAGCTTTCAAATGTTCAGAAATCACAGAATTCCATCTGAAATAACATGTCATAAAATTCAAAACTTCACTCAAAACATTCAAAGATGACTTGAAATGATACGACACATAATTTTTTTTTTAGGAACAAATAATAGTGATACACTAAAACCATTCATGGATAACTTATTACCATGACCATTATCAGAAAAATGAAGAAGAAATGTGTTTAAATACCATTACAATTTATTTCTTATTGCACACCTACCTCTGCTAAAAGGATTCTTCTGATAGCATTGGCAATAGCAGCATCCACTCCCACCATGTCAAATTCCATATCACATCCTGACAGACTGACAATGTCAATCTGGAATTTCTGGAGTGAAAGGTAAAAAAATAAAAAATAAATAAAAATTTAGCCAAATATTATCTGCACCGGATTCTGAATTTATTGATTTCAATTATCAATATATATAAGTTGTAATAGTCACGCCACTGAGTTCGGCTTTGTTGTTTTCTTATTTAACCATGTTGATGTCTCAAGACCAACAGCATTACAGAAAACACATTTGACAGCACTTTCTGTAACATTTCCAAATTATTCAAATCTTTTATTCTGATCAACTAACTTTATTCTAATCAAATTAACTTCTAATGACATATCACTCAAAAGAGATGTTGTGGAGTTCCCCAGCAAACGTAGAGTCCATTGAACTAACGTTGGTAACAATGCAACTTTACATTTTTTCTTCATTATGACGTGATTACCTCTTCAAATTTTTCTTGACTCCATGCATCATCATAACCTTCATATGTCCCAGGAAAGTCTGTGCTCCTCACCTGTAAACAGAAAATCGTTTGTATCGGTGACAATCAAGTTCAATTAGCTTGGCGCTGATAAGTAAAGTGATAAGAGATCACTTGCAGTTAGTTAATCATCTTGATTCCTTCAGGAACAAAAGGTTCCTTCAATCTCTGACAATCTTCTTAGTTATTTGTTAGTTAAGCCTCAAATTCTGCTTGGGAACAAAGGGCCACAACAGCACTCCTCCAACGGACGTGGTTTTGGGAGATCCTCTTCAGCTCAGCCTATGTCATTCCAGCTGTCTTCAATTCAGCGTCCATACTGCTGTGCCAAGTTGCTGATGCAATTTCTGTATCAGGCTTGTTTTTAAGGTATCCGATTAACACACTGGTGACAGTTCCCGCAAGAGCTGCGGGATGGTCCTGATGTCAAATGGGATGGTTCACCCAGTTCATGCAAAAGCGAGAAAGGCAAGAATGTGAGAATTTACTTTTTTTTTCATTCCTGAACACTACACAGACTTACTCACACACAGAATGCATAAAATATTTTTTCTTTTTTCTTTGTTTGGTTTCAGATGATTTATTTGACTCCAGGTATATTTTCCCAAAATTCTCTGGAAGTACAAAATTTGTCTCATTTTTTAAAAAATCATTAAAAAATAACTGTGTGACATAATCAGTTTCTGATTTCTGTACCATACAGGGCTTCCTTTATTACTGTCATATGTACTAGAATGATTGATGTGGAACTATAAAAAGTGTGATTTTTTAATTTTTCAAATACCCCTGAAAACTGCATCTTCAGAGAATGTAAACCCGATAAAGGCTCAGTCTTCAGTGAGTTAACCCCAACCTGAAGGACCAGTGAGTGCTCTTTGTCGGATCTCTACCCTTTGACCTCTTTGGTATGGGATGATACTGATTACTTTTTCTGATCCTGTCAGATAAGGTGTGCTATAGTGGGAAATGATCGAAATACAGGCAGTCCATAAATATGTTTCTCTCTCAGGTGTTTGATCATATTACCAACAAGATAGAACATTTTGAACATATATGTATCATAAATTGCAAATATGAAATCATTAAGCAGTTAATGGGGCACAAATTATCAAATAGCACAGATCAGAGCAATTGTCATAAACCAAGCAATGCAAACTATTGTGCTGTAGATCTAAATCTACTTGTGATCTAGATCTAAATCTAGATGAAGAAGGCAGACCCTTCTTTATGAATGCCAGAAGCACTGGCAACAACAGCTGGGTTCAATTTCTCTGATCTCCAATCTCGACTATACTTTAGGAAACAACTAAAAAGTTGATAGACGAGTGGAACTGAAGTATTACATTAGAGATCTCAGCACTACCTTCAAAGTGTAGTCCTGATCTGTCTACTGTGGATGTCATGAAAATGGCACATGAAGCTTTAGGCTAAATGATGTATATGAATTACTATTACTCAATATGTCTGTGTGGGTCTTGCCTGAGTGTTTCAAATGGCAAATTAATTCTTTGAGTGATTACTTATTGTTGCGCTCTTTCTTTATGGTTAGGCTTAGGTTTAGTTCCTGGGGTGTGAATAATCTAATCACTCTTTGGAGCCCCTGTGTGCCAAGAGAACTCAAAATGCCGGTTATGGCAAAAAAAAAAAAAAGGATGGATCCGAATACAAATTATACATGCAACATGCTTGAAGAGATTGCAGCCGATGGGAAGCCGAAACACAAAGTACGCACTGGGCACTACCGTGGTTTAGTGTTCCTGCTCTCTCGCACAGCCCGGACATACAAATGGCACATATCGATACTAACTACTGCGATGATTATGCTGGGCTATTACAATATTATGTATTCAGTATACCAAATAATAGAACAACCCCTCTGGCTTAACCTGCTGAAACCCTCAACCAGCACAAGTCCACCCTAACGCTAACATGTCAGTCAAATTCTTCCTTTTCAACCCTCAAATCCTCAAAGGACCAATCTGACAACCCTTAAAGTCCAGGGAGGGGGAAGAGGGTCAGAATAATAACTAGATTATTTGGTACCCCGGGGGTCCAAATCATGACACCGTTAGTTTGAGGTTAGGTAAGAGTACGCTAGGATTTGGGTTACTTCTAATAGTAGTAATAGACATTTAATTTGCAAGCATAATTATGCAGTGATTGGTATATGTGTCCTTTTCACTATTTACATGGTGGAAAAAGACCAGGGTCACACTCTGAAGGTAGTGCTGAGATCTCCGTGGATCTACATCTAGATGTAGATCTAGATTTGGAGTCTCGTCAGATAGATCTAATCTAGATTTAGATCTAGATCTATCATATGTGCTGTGAAATCCGCGCCCCTATTTTTCCCGCACCTAGGAGAATCCCCTTCCGATCTCGCAAAAGTGGTTAATGCCTGATTTGAATACAGGAACGGGATTTCGAGAGATTTCGGCTGAGTAGCCAAAAATACAGGCGCGGTATTCGTAGCACATGGTACTATAAATCAAAATGAAATTTCAATGAAACTGATAAAGTTCATAAAAAGACCCTCTTTTCTGGGCGCTTTTTCGTTTGTTACCCCAGGATCCGTAGATCTATATACCAAATTTAATAATAGAACAACCCCGCTGGCTTAACATGCTGGGACCCTCGACCAGCGCAAGTCCACCCTAACGCTAACATGTAGCCTAGATCTGACGAGCAGGTGACGGTCCTCCCTAACGCTAACATGTATGTGACCCTCGACCAGCGTAAGTCCACCCTAACGATAGATATCTAGGTCCGACGTGCGGGTGACAGACTGACTGAGACAGGCCTGGGGTAACAAACGAAAAAGTGCCCTTTTCTGTGCGTGTACGATATAGTGGATGCTCCTAAACTCACATTCTGAACAGTATATTCTGTAAGGCGAACTTTGTTCCTAATATCCTCAATAGAACTCATATTCGTTTCCTTTTACTTCGACTGTTTCATGAAGCTTCGTGCCGAATCAGCCTGAAACAGATCAGTGCATCCTCATGTCAAAACACTGGAGCCGCATTAGGTCTACATAATAGGTCAATCAGAGTAGCTGCCCCTATCTTTTCTATCCGCATGTCGCCGTTGGATAAAGTTATGTCAGAGACATTACGTGAGATTTCAGTATTGCATCTGAAACAAACTAACTGAATTGGAAATCTTGTCCGGAGGTATACAGTGTTGATATTTCGTCTAGTTCAAGAAAGTATGAAGAAACAGAAAATAACATTCTATGGTAAATTTAGGTCTAGATCTAGATCTATGTGTATAAAGTAATTTTTATCTATTTATCTTGGCAGGGGCCATTCTAAAACAATTGAATTGTCCTCCATCTAAGCTGAAGAATGATACTGCAATACATTCCTTTATTTCATTTTTGTTCTTTATATTCATTCTACAAACATAATTATGTATCTGATCTCGATTCAGTAAAAGAGTGAGCATGTCTTGAAATTAATCATTATTTCCAAGTAAAATCCAAACGTTCTGGTAACACTAGAGAAAAAAATATGGACTGGCTGTTCTACAGCAAAAACTAAAAGGATTTTTTAAACAATTTAAATTGATATTATTTACACATACCTGTTTAATGATTTTGTTTAAATATATTTTGCATAACAATGTAGGATAGGCAATTTTAAGATTAAATTTAAAGTATGGCTAATCCAGCTTTTATATATAATTTGCGGAAGTGCTGATTAGAATCGCCCTACCAGTGGGAGGGGTGTGTGTAGCAGGCTTATCTGTGGACGATAGCAGTATTCCTTAGACTATTTCCGTGGTTTAGGAAAAGATACACAATGGTAAGCATAGATTCAAGCGATTAAACGCCTTTCTTTATTCTGAGGACATCTAGGTAGTCTTTATTATGTGATTTTTGCTTGTAAGTAGAACAATATCAGAACACGAATCCTGTCTCTCCGAGTCATGAGAGGGTCAACAAGTTGACGAGGAATCACATCATTGTATCTGTACTGCTTGTATCCGTACCGCATTTTGTCTGTCGTTGACTTCGTTCTCTCACTCTCTCGATAAAGTACACGTTGTTGTATGGAACATTCCTTTAGAAAACTTGTTTCTCATTTCTCATGTCAGGTTTATTTAGAAAAAAACATCTGGTTAGATGTGGATCTCATTTGTGGAGGAAAACACTCCAGACTCCAGATCTGGAGGAGGGGCCTATGCATTTTCTGCATTCATTTATAATATTTATGAATATTGTGTTGTTGTCTTTATTTGTTTTGCTTTGTGTATTATTCATTTGGCTGTGTGAGCAGTTTCAAGAGCAAATATGAACCTTTGTGTGATTTATAGCCCCATATAGGCTATTGTACCAAGTGGCAAAAACATGACAGGAAACATTTCCTTTAACTAACTACTGAGAGGGTGCTTTTTGAAATGGAGGAGAAATATGAACAATTTGGGCTTTTGCCATATGTTATTGCCATTAATTTGTACAGTCAGATATGAAAGAAGATTAAGATACTTTGATTTTTTTTATATATATTGAAATTTCAGTACTTAAGGGTACAAAACAACCCCATCAAGTGTTGGCGGTAAATTTCGTGTTGTCAGCATTGGACCGAATGAGAACTTTGTGGATTGTAAACAGTGCACTTCTACCAGTCATGTTGTGCAAATTTGGCATTGAACCTTGAATGGGAACGCTGCACATTAGTAATCGGACAAATAATCCGGAAAACTTTTGAACTTCAAAATTTGCTATTTTTTTGGCATTGATTTGAATGATTTCACATGTTTCAGATAAGATCGTGTGTTCCAAAGGCATTGTGTCATCCTGCGTAGGACCGACATTTTGTAGATGTGGCACGCTAAAACCCGGTTTATAGTCTTATCTTTTCCTGGTCAACTAAATTTTTCTAGCAGTTACAGAAAAAGATTTATGTTTACTTATTAAGTTCCAATTTGATGGAAATATATTTGAAATTAGACTTAAATTACTAATTTATCAATAGTGTTTTTGAAATGTGAAACATTCCAGCATCGCCCGCCACCATTATTAGATTCCAAAAGAAAACGCACATAAATTGGTCATTGCCTTTCAGTAGAATTTTTGTTTGCTTGCAATGGAGAAGAATCATAACTGGTATTACCTAACCAAAAACTGACGATCCACCAGTGAAATAATGAATAATTTCCCAGTAATGCATTTAATTTACTAGTTTTGCAATTGAAAAGGATACCCGATAATCGGTCAGCCCAGCGAAAGCAGTTTTTTTTTTTTTTTTTCTCCCTATATTGAGCTTGGAAATAAATATAAAACAATGGAATTTTCAACAATGACAATGAATGTTTTGTAGATTTCAGAATCTAAGAAAAATTAGTTTGATGATGAATAATAGGCCTAAACTTATTATTATCACAACTGAGACCAGAAAAGTAAAATTTATGTTTCACTACATTTCTAGCATAATTCTCTCACCATTGCTATATATATATATAATTAAACCTGCTAGTTTATAAAATGGATGAATGAATGTATAGAATGTTTTTAATTCTAATACTGTACATGCATTTTGCTCTTCACCTCAGACAAAAGTCTCATTAGGTCAGGCATAGCTGACATCTGCAGTTGACATCCACTATAATTGTCCTCGAAGCAAATGCACCCAAAGCTAAATAACAAGTTATCACAGTAATTACTGAATTAAGTAGTTCTTTGAATGGTAATCATGCACTTTTTGTCTCTTTTCTGAATTAAGTTACCAACTTGATGTGGTTTTTCAGGTCGAAAGCTTGTTAGAAATTACCCCCTTCAAACATATATGTGTAGAATAAACCTGTATGGATGAGTGTAAACCAAAGATAAATGAAAGTATTGTGTCATCAACATGTTGTGGAAAAGCCACCTGCTCCTGAAACATATTTTTGAAATCCCCAAATGTTATGCTTTAAATTAACACCAAATAAAGCAACATTGGGTCATTTTGGGCCTGAAATAGGAAATCTTTGGACAGTTGGGTTTTTTTCCGCCTTGTGAGGAACATAACAACTCAGTATGTAGATCTGCATTCATTAGGCTACTTAATAAACATAACTTTAACTAAAACTACAATTGTAATTTCAAAGTGAAAAAAATATGATTTGACACATTCACATGCAGTTTTCTAAGTAGACTGTCCAGACTTACTGTTGAGTTAATATTGGAAAGTTAACATTGAACATTTAACTTCACTCAGTCACTCATCTAACTGAACTAGACATGAAGAGATTGGGGATGTGCAGATTGGAGTAGGCTAAAGTATATCATGGGAGGGCATTTATTATCTGCATTGTCTGTATGCTGCATACATAGAAAATGTACATCAGAAGTTCAGAGACGAATAGCCACAGCCAAAAATACTTTTAAACAGTTGGCCCGGTATGTCAAACAGAAACATCACAATGGCTTTAAAACTCAGACCACAGAAGGCCTACATTTTGTCGATTCTCCTACCTTATATGGGTGTGAGTGCTAGACAAATGACAACAGTATAAAAACAAAATTAGAAGCAACAGAAAATGTGGTTCACAGTAAAGCACAGCTACAGATGTCTGCTCCAGAGAAGACACTTGATGATGATGATGATGATTGATTTACTTTGTTGCTCTGAAGAAGAGTCAAGTCGACTTGGAACTTTGTCTTTCATTTCAACATCAATTGTGAAGCAATTTATATGTGTTATTTGCTTTTTTTAATTGTTTAGCTAGTTGCTGCTTAGACAGTCTTTTTCTGTTTTATAAAATGATGAGGATGATGATGATGTGTGCTATGATGTCCAGTCCCAGATGATGTGTGAATGAAGGAACACCAGCCAGAGAGCTGGAAGTGCCTGCAGTTGAAACCAGTGTCTTTGAAAGTGGATTTGTTTTATAGATAATGCATTTTTTGCCTTGTTATATGTATCCAATAAGGCTGATGATGATGATAAAAGTTCAAGATGGCACCATTTTAACAACTATAATTGTTTCATTTTGTGTGTTTTTTTCTCCCCAGATTCGCTTCATCTTGATTCAGAACAGAGCAGGTAAAACCAGGCTGGCCAAATGGTACATGCATTTTGACGATGATGAGAAGCAGAAGCTGATTGAAGAGGTCCATGCTGTTGTGACAGTCCGAGACACAAAACACACAAATTTTGTAGAAGTAAGATCTCTTTAACTCACTCTACACACACTTGCGTCTCTCTTGTTAAATCCACCAACTGGGTTGTCCTGAGCTGACATAACAAAATCTGTATGTCATTGTATGTTTAATTGTATTTGTAGTGGCTACTTCATTTTGACCTATTTTTTATTAGCTATGAGAATACTTGTAGGAGGGTGTTGGCTATACATAAATCTGATGTGGATGTTCCTGTCGCTGGTTGGCTCTAGGTGACGCTCTGCCATGATTATTCTTGTAGCTAGTCAGAAATGAGTGAAACCCTTACATTAATTATACTTTGTCACCACCCTTTAAAGTTTTGTAGCAGGATTTAAGAATTGTCATATCTTTATGAACTATAAAGAAGAAGTGATTCCTATGCTTATCATGCATGCATATGATTTCTAGCCCAAAGTTTGTAATAGCTTGAAGACCCCAGACTTCCCTCACACACCATATGACATGACATTTAATTTGAGATATTTCTCCTCTCAGTTTTGTACACATAGGGCTTTACCTTGACTTATATATTTCCTTGTCAGATTCATTTATGTTATTGAAAAAAAAAAAAAAAGCTGTAATGTCACTCTTAGCTCTGAGTTATTTCAATCTATTTTTCTAACACATTTGTCACTCACATCATTATATCAAAAGAAGATAGCAAATGTTGAATGGTCTCATCATAACATAAGTTGGACTAGTGTATATGTTCAACATTGACGTTGGTTAAATATGGTGACTCAACCACTGACTTTACTTTTTTCCTGATTTTCAGTTTCGGAATTTCAAAATTGTCTATCGTCGCTATGCTGGCTTGTATTTCTGCATATGTGTGGATGTCAATGACAACAACTTGGTCTACCTGGAGGCAATTCACAATTTTGTAGAGGTTCTCAATGAATTTTTCCACAATGTCTGTGAATTAGATCTGGTTTTCAATTTCTACAAGGTAAGTAGTATAGTAGCTTGCACATATGAAAATGGTCAAAAGTCTCCTATTACTATGAAGAAGGTATGTTGCAGCTTTCAGCACCCATGTTTCAACTTGTTTTCAGTTTAATTCACTGAATACAGCAGGGTTAGCTTTTGTGATCAAGAGTAGCAAACTTCCTGCTTTTGTAGGAAAACAGACTTATTGATTCTTCCTAACTTCTCACCAGGCCCAGGATTTCTTTTTTTTTTTTTTCTTTGTTTGTTTTACTAAGAAGATATTTTGATATTTCAGAGGTATGGGATATGGCATGAACAAGTCAAAATGAATTGTTTTCTGCATTTGCATGCACTGATACAGTGACATCTCTATTAAATCAGAACGTAGCTGGGTCCTGCAATCTCCCTACCTTCCTTGACTTCCTCAAGATTTTTAGAGCACAGAATAGGCCAGTGTAGATATATCTCTATACATGTCTTGTGCCCAGGACAAACGAGTCAGAAGTCAATAGGGAAGATTTCAAGTTACGGACATTTTCAACTATTTTCCAACTGAGATACCAAAATTGTTTGTTTGTATTCCACAAAACAAAAATTCAATCTTTTCTGTCCTGGAAAGAAAAAATTGGTATCTGAACTGGAAAATAGTTAAAAACGGCGGTAACTTGCAATCACCCAGAGCAACTTGCAACTCATTTACTCTGGGCGCAAGACATGTAACATGTAATGTCGCAGCTGATTTCTTGTCATCTTGTGATCATATCATCTGATTAGTTTTTGCACAGAGAAGTCTAACTCTCAATTACCAGAGGTCACATTATAATTAAAGTCTGTTCTCTTTCAGCTCTCCTCTTTATTTTTCAAAAAAAGGAAATTCAGATTATCTACTTTTGAATTAAAAGAAATAGCTGGTGCAAGCATGCCTCATTCTTGTCAATGCTCACTATTGTTCTTCCACGTAGGCATCAGTTGATTAAAATCTGATGCGTGTGTTTTCCTACAGGTGT
Organism: Peronia verruculata; assembly: GCA_038406235.1. Lineage (NCBI taxonomy): Eukaryota > Metazoa > Mollusca > Gastropoda > Systellommatophora > Onchidiidae > Peronia > Peronia verruculata. The sequence goes on from JBCAUA010833818.1 coordinate 11,512, forward strand.
ACAGTGTGGTGGATGAAATGTTCTTAGCCGGAGAGATTCGAGAAACAAGCCAGACCAAAGTTCTCAAACAGCTTCTGATGTTGTCCTCATTAGAATAATCAACTTATTATTTTTATGTGCAATACTCTGTCATTAACTATTCCATCACTTCACTAGATCTTCACTGTCTATCATTCTGTGTATTTCCTTCTGTGTTTCATGTCCATTAGTATAAAAGACTTTAGAGGGAATGCTAGCACTACAACAGAAACAGTTTTGAAATGCCTGTACAATGTCGATCCGTTGTCAAGAAGTTTCTTATAGTCCCTTTCCAAAACGATCTTGGATATACAGCATGGAAATTGGGCTGGCTTGAGCATAACTACACAATCAGATTGCACTGTTTAGCTTTTATGTATTTGCTCACTTAACATATTAGAGATATTTGAACCTGCTTCTCCAAAAATCATTTACCATAGTGACAGTGATTGTATCTGGTGGATGGAGTTAGTTTCTCTAATTTTCCCACACTGACTTTGTAAAGACAGCTCGTCAGTTTGAATGAACTGTATACATGTATAGAATGTACACAGCCCTTCACACGGAAACAATTACTGTGAACTGTATAAGTACTCCATACATCGTCAGTTTTAATTCTATATGAGTTGTTACTGATAGTCAGGGCAAGAAAGTAACAGTATGATGAATGGAGGCAGTACTGTGACATATTACCTATTGATGTTTCATGACTGAATGTAAGAGAATGTCAGTCATTACTGAATATCTTTCTTGGGTACAAAATAGACTTTGATGTTTAGCAAAGATAGTGGATTCAGTGTTGTAACAATAGGGCAAGAATTTGTATATATTTCTTGCCTTTTTTTTTTTTTTTTATGATTTGACAGGCCATTATGTTTGTTTGTGTTTTAGCCTTAATTTGAAGGTTGATGTTTGTAGATTTCCTCATAGAGATCTTCTGAAATATACAGTGAAAATGCTTGAAATCTTTTTACAGTCAAATTTTGTCCACATTATTTCTCATAGATCAGTTAGGTCAGTATTTTGTCAAAAGTTTACTCGGAATTGATGCCTAAAAGCAAGGGAAATAATCATTTATGGTTTCTGCAGAGTTAAAGCCCTTATTATTACCTTGACATTCTGTATTTTATACAGCCACACAAACATTTCGGCACTGAGATCAGAAATTGATGTGATTTGTTCCTCTCTTTTCTTTCTTTTTCTTTCTTTCTTTCTTTTTTTTTAAATATGCATTTTAGAAACATATGTTCAACGTCATGCCAAAATTATCCCCTACCCCAACTGTTTCTTGTCAAAGATATGCTCTCTCAACAAGATTTTCATTGGTTCAGGAGGCTGAAATAACAGTATTTTCCGTTTCTTCCATTAAATGTGTGTATTTTTCAAAAGTGGAAAATTTAAGGCAGAGAAAGAATTTTAAGACCAGAACTCGGTTTCGTCAAATTTGTTCATTTTGTTACAAGCACATTCCAGTAGTGCATTATTAATATTATCATTACATACTGTATTTCCGTACTGATAAGACTGGTCATTTTTCTCTGCATCTCTGCTGACTTCCACCATACAAAGTTTCTTGTATTTTATTTATGGAAGCTCATGATGCTGTGACTTTGACTTCAGTCATAAATCATTGTACTTGTACTTAGTACTTACTGGCTTTTGTTACACAAACATATGTTTGTTTTTATTTATTGTTTTGTTTATTTGTTTGTATGTTTAATAATGTGTGTAATACTTGTATGTGGACATGGGACATTATTCATAGAGCTACCAATCTTTGTTTTGAAATTTACAAGACTGGTTTTTGTTTGTTTGTTTTTTTATTATTTGTTAATTTTTAATATTGCCACTCACTTTTATTATTTTGTTAAGGTAAGTTACTATGAAACAATGTGACCATCGCTATGTTCTCCTCAGTGTCATGGTTGGGAAAAAGAACGATCTTTGTGTCAGAACTAGAAAAGTTGTAATTTTGTAGAAATGATTGTATGATTGTACAGAAATAAACAGCTTTGTTTAACCATAATACTGTTTTGGAATTAGTTTATGATGGTGAGGCTATTCTGTTTGTTAGAGAAAGGGTGGACGAGATACAATGTAAAACTTAGTACACTCATCCACTAGACTGAATGAAACGGAATTTAAATGAATTTAATGAGTAATGTATTCCCAATACTTTACGATTTAAACAATGAACTAATCCCAAATCATCTTGTCAGAAGCAGCATAGCCAAATGATAGCTAAAACTGGATTGCTCATTTTGGTGCAAAATGTTGCTTTCCGCAAATGAAGCCTTGAGAAATATAGCACTTACATTTCTTACATTTTGAACTGAACAAGAAAAGAAAAAAAAAAAAATCAGTGAGAAATTAATAGTCAGAATGTAAAAAAAAGTGCAAGAATCTTGACGCCATAAAAGTATATATTGGGGTAACTTGAATAGCATATGACCTCAAAAAAAAAAAAAAAAAAAAAGCTTGGGGGGGGGGGGGGGGGAACCAAATT
>JBCAUA010833828.1:0-7500 GCA_038406235.1 Peronia verruculata
GATAGATAGATAGATAGATAGATAGATAGATAGATAGATAGATAGATAGATAGATAGATAGATAGATAGATAATTATAGCTGTGGTTCCCTAGGAAAAATTGCACTAAAATGATTATCGGCGATATGAGTGTTCCATTTTATAATGTGGTATGAAACGCTGTACAAAGAGGCTTCTCTCGTGCCACAACTGAGATGGGACTGAGGATGAGGAAAACAGGGTAACCCCTCGGATTGTCTCTCCATATACACACTTAAGACATTGTACATTCCTGCCTGTTTGTTAATCGCATTTAATAAAATCACACTGGAACACATGTACTATAGTGTGTAAAAAGAAGGAGTGTTTTTCGCAGTCCTCGTATAACAGATAGGCTTAATGTTATTATAACGAGCTAAATATTCTAGTTTCTCTCTCGTTTTATTTTGATAAACGCTATAGTATTCTGCGTATACGATACCATTTTCCTAAAGCAGACACTTGCCACAGGCTGGGAAGTTAAATTTACCCATGTGCGCGTCAACGGTAAGGCCAGCCCTGGTCCTCAGTGGACAAAAAGGTGAAAGTCGGCCATCGCCATACGCTCAGTTGGACGTGACATTTGAACTCGACTCTTGCTTTATAATAGTGTTGTTGTTATTCCTGTTCTAGATCTAGCCCTAGTCAGTTCTAGCACTCCTTGCTGTCTAATTTCTCAGAGGGCTATCCCAGCTGAGCTACCTGTTTGTGAGGAATGATAATTATAGCACGAGGTACCGGTCATTTAAAGAAATTAGTGGGAAATTAATGATCTATTGGCACTCCTTCTTCATTCTCTTGTCGTGGGTAAATTTAACATCTCAGCCTGTGGCCAGGTATCATCATGAAAAATCGAGTCAGTTCTACATTCAGTAAATATTGGCCACAGTCAAACCTATACACTTCGATCAAAAGCACGTGGCGTAAAGCACGTGGCGTTGATCTTACAATACGTCAGAACTGGAAGGAAAGAAATAGGTTAAACCAAACTAAAGTAGATATTATTATATAATTTATATTATATAATTAATAACTGGTAAAACCTTTTGCAGAAAGTTTAGTAGATTTCATATTCAAGATCTGGAACGTCATCAAAAGCTGCTCTCTGTGCTGGTGAAACTGAGTTTGAAAGACATCTTTATGGTGTATTTAACACCACAATTGTAAAGAAACCAAATAAAAAGTGGAAAATTATCCTCGTTGATTCGTTTATATGAGAAAGATTTGAAATACCTGCCTCTAAAGAGGTATTGAAAGATAAGTAGCGCCTTTCTGATAGAATCTCAGTGTCGTTTTGTTAGAGATAGAAAAAAAAAAAAAAAAGGAGGGTTGGCTCAGGTTATGAAAAATTGTTTTACAAAAAGCAATCAAATTTTCAGACCTTTGTGAATGAAGTTAAGACTGATTTCCCAACAAGCTTTCGTCTCGAGAAATATTTTTAGCAATATTTTATTTATGTTTATAATGATTCTTCGTTTTTATGTACTAAATATAATCAAGTTTAATGCCATTGGTGACAGACTTGTATTTTCGTTGTGTCATTTGACACACCTAGTAACATAAGTACAAAGAAAAAGTACATAGAAAAGGCAAGGATTTGTTCTCATTTCTGCAATTAATTGATAGTGGCTTCTTCTTCTAAATTGAGAACTCCTCTATACCACTCTCTCCTGAGTATCATATAACCAGTGGAGCTATTTGCAAGACATTGATGGTTAAGAGGTCCATAGCAGGACAATAATTCTTAGACTGTTCTGTGGACTGGTCCCTTTATGCATCTGAACACACCCTCTTCAAAAGGTCTACATATTACAATTCGATATCATCATCAATATCCTGTGGCTTATTTACCTCTTTTTTTTCTTTTTAATAAATTTTCCATGCCACTGTGATTAAGAGAATTGTAAAAGTCCGTGTGAGTTTCACAGGTCTTGGTTGACTTTTACATTCTTTTGATAACCAATTTACTTGTTCAGCCCTTGAATATCATTGATACCGTGTTTGGGGCTACGGGGCAAACATTATGTTGGCCCATCCCTAAATGAAAACTCAAGCCAAAATCAAAATATCTGTGACAACTGGCATGGCATATCGTGACCCCTCCCCTCTCCCTCCCCACCCTATCCCTCAATCTTTGGTAGAGCAGCGTAATTTCTTCTAGCCTACCAGCATTGGTAGCTTCTTTTAGCTTTCCCGCACTTGTAATTAAATTGTCCTAACCATCTAGTACTTTTAAGGGGTTTCATCATTATCAAGAGCTATAATCAATAGCGTTAATCAATTACTGGCGTGAGGAACAGAAATAAAACACTTGGAGAGGGATACATGTGTTGGTGTTTTCTAGTATTAAAAACAACAACAACAACAACAATGTTGATATGAAAGAGTAACATACTTAGCCACTTGTATAATGCACTACACTACACATTTATGGGTCTTTTCGTTGCCGGTAAAGTAACGTAATTTGCTCCAGCCTTTCAGCACTCGAGGAGGACTATCTTCTCATGACTTCGCGCTGTAAACAGTTGATAATTGCTGTCATTTTTTATCTAATGACACAACGACCTCTCTATGCCTTCTTTCAAATATCAAATAGCTTGGACCTAACTGAATAAGTTTACTTTCTTAAAACATTGGGGGGGGGGGGGAGGCGGCTGTAAATTGGCTCAAGGCCATTGTCGTTTTCTTAAGTCATTTTGTTCCCTGATGTTCAGGTGCCCCCCACTCCTACAGAACCCATGAATTTGAGTGCTAAATACGTCCCGAAGTTTCTACGCCGCAATGAACCATAAGTAGCCCAGCCTATGCTCTAGATTTTATGTCCCCGTCCTCGCGTGATCAGGTGTTGATTCAAACGTTCTCTGTACATGAACGTGTTTAGTATCAGCTGTTTTTCTGCATGCCACCTCATTGGTGGTCCGGTTCTGTCGAACGTTTTCTAATCTTACTGATACCTCGACAGTTGTACGTGTTCACAAAGACAAGACCATTATTTTATCTTCTTCTCTGGACTTAGGGGAGAAGGTCATGATACATTACATACTTATCTAAAGATATAAAGTCCATTATACATGTATGTGGCTGTGATAACCTTGATTATACGGCCTAATCATAATAGTATTTTGTTCTTTATCGTAAATCCTCACTGCAAACTTCTTACCGATATCGGCAGTCAGAATAGCTGCTATCAGATGTCGATCTCTTAACATCATACTATTGAGTACATGTACTTAATCCACATTCATTGTGAGGTTGTGTAAATGTGTGTGTGTGTGTGTGTGCGCGCGCGCGCGCCCGCGTGTGTGTGTGTGTGTTTATTTATTTAATCGTATCCTCTTCAAATTTCGTTCACGTTCTGAACCCTAATCGTAACCATCATCTTTATCTAATGTAATATTGGACCACAAGAACATTGATCACCTACAGTGGTAATGATTTGATACCAAAACTGATACCCTTAAACTAAAGTAAATTAAGAAGATACCAATACATCACAGTCATTGGGGATACGATCATTTAACTCTGGGCGTGCGACTACTAGAGAGCCAGTGCTTTCATTATTATTATGCTTGTTTTCAAGGCATGATTATTACGTCTTTAGGCCTATATGGCTTATTTTCTGAAATTCAACGCAATCAGTGTGATTGCTCTTGTCCAAATAATGTCTGGGTGGTTTTCCGGGCATAAATAGCCTGGTGTGCCAACAGTGAGCAGCGGACAGGAGGCAGAAGTACTGTATTTGTGCATTTTAATATGTTTAGATGTTCTCTTCGCTATACCGTAGGTGATATGAGGTTGTGACCACATTGTTTAGTGGCTGAGCAGAGGAAAAAAAAAATACACTTGGATATTTCAGATGTGAACTTCAAGGTGAAAGTGACATCGAAAAGGTGTGGTGTTGTACATCATAAAGCTAACAAATATCAGATTCTAAAAATGATACAAGAAATATTCTTTTTGCATCATGAATTACTTTTAAAACACGAACGAACACTGGTGGGCGAAGGACAGATAATTTTTAAAAAAAACAACAACAGTTTTATCAATATTTGAAGGAAACAAGTCGAAGAAATTAGAAACTAACGCAAAATATGCTCAATTTCCAACAGATTGATACAAAATACTTTGTATTTCTTAATTCCCTGTAAATTCTGTTCGAGTTTTTGAAGATGTTGGGGTCCGCTGCAATGCGGCTGTCTTATATTAGATTTAGTGTCAGAGAAACTCTACAATCCGGTAAGCCCATGTGCACATTTCGGCGCCGGATGTTCCTAATTTTCTATTTCATATACTTTTGGCATTAAAAATTCGGAACATTGTGCAAACGGATTAATTCAGTGCTGCTTTTGTGAAATAACGATCTAGCCTATCGATGTGTGGTAAAAATGGCGACCTCGTCCACCGATATATTAGTGTGTGGCATAGGCCGCGACCACTCACTGAACGACGTCGTTTTCTTGTTAACACTTTGATATTGTTCACGTAACCTGAAATGTAATGTTATGTAGGCAGGATTTATGGGAGAAACACAAAGGGTACTGTGAAAATTACTACCCAAAACAGGATTCTTAAATTCGTTTCGTTTATGAAAAGATCTATAGCAAAGCACAAGAACACCTTGGAAACATGCTGTTGTATGTTTGGATAGTAATTCATATTTGTGTGAATGAATTAAAGTGTGAGAGTCTTTGAGAGGATCAGTCGTTCGATACTTCTAGAGTTAAGATTGCGAAACATACTGACATATCAACATATTGATCAGAGCTCTTGTTGTTTTTACCTCAAATTTCGTACTGTTGTCCCCAGTACCATCTCTTCTGGTCTCAACGCCATCTCTGCCGTGGTCTACAAAGACTTCCTCCAGACCTGCTGCTGCAAAGATGCCAGCGACGTGACTATGATCATCATCAACAGGGTCTTAGGTATGCCATCACTATATTTCTATCTATAATAATGGACTTTCTCTGAATCCTCCACTTCTCGTGTGGCAGTGACGTTACGTTAGGTTTTGATCTCAGTTCGTCTTTTGGCGACATCTCTGCTGTAGTCATGCATAGTGTGCGCTCTTTTATTAAACATTGTGAGTTGTCAAGTCATCTACTGGGATGGCGGCCTGGTTCAAAACAATCAAAGGGAGTACAACTGTAATAATGGCTACGAGCCCGACTTCATTATTATTATTATTTGACCATATTTTATGTCCATCCTCAAAAACATGTATATGAGATGTGATCTTTAAATCTCATGGAGATGTTGGCAATCTTTGCAGGATGCTAAAATAGCTGAGAAATGATCCTCTAGCAAACCTGAAAAGCTTAGAAAAACCGTACCGTGAAGTAGTAGAATGCATTAACTGCTTAGTTTACATTATACATCACATTGCTCTGTCAGCAATATATTATAGGTATTTCTATGTTTTTTCAAAATTATAATACCAATAGTAAATGGGGGAGGGGAGGAGGGAGAGTCAGAGAGATGGAGCACTTGTCATGCATTTTAGCTAAAAACACTCGATACATTGTGCGTGTCGTTGTATGCAATCAGGGCCTCATGCATATCACTATTTATAAGAGATCTTGATGTCATCTGAGTTCAGTTATTACATTGCCATGTCTCTCTCTCTCTCTCTCTCTCTCTCTCTTCGAGAAGATCCAGAATATGTTTCATGCATCATCAACCATTCAATCTACTGTGTCATATAATCAGTATTAAGTCACGATTCTACACTCTCTTTCAATCGTTACTAATCCCTCTACTTTCCGTGAAATTGAAACCCATGATCATTAAGAATTATTACTAACTACCGTCATCAAATAAAGTGTCCTACATTACCTTCATAATAATCATCCTTGTCAACAGATTTATTGCCTTTCACAGCATATTAACTATTTATACCTCCCCCCCCCCCTTCTCTACTTCTATTAGCAACAACTTCGCCTTCCCTCCCCTCCCCCATCCCCTCCTCCTTCATCCATTCATGCATGCATCTATGTATGCATTTATGTAATCATCCACCCATCCATCTATCTATCTATCCATTCATCCATTCATCTATCCATCCATCCATCCATTTATCCATCCACCTTTCCATCCTTCCTTCCTTCCATCCATCCATCCATCCATCCATCCACCCATCCATCCATCCTACGCGACAGAGCCTTAAAAGTCCAATGACTTCTATACATCCATTCGCTGTTTACCACCGTTTCATCTGTCAGTCGATGCTGTTTGTCATGAACTTCTTGCTGACAGATTGGCTCTGCTTGGAGGCAGTCCTGTCAGCCCATACTCGGTGCGATGACCTGCCAGTTGGGTCATCACATTTAATCAACACTTTGCCATTAATGAAATCATAACAACAAGCTGGTCTGCAACAGCAATTTGGCCTGTTACAGACATCAAAGAACGACAGAAAGTTTATCAGTGGCGTGTACTAGTGAAACCTAATGTAGCTGAGAAATAAAGGAAAGAAAGAATCACAGCAAACATAGTCAAGGTTTGCACTTGGACATTGCTGAAGACAAGGATAGAAGAACATTCGTTGAACAAATGAAAAGAGACAAGTAAAGAGAACTGGAGAGCTGTTATCTTGAGGCAGGAAGAACACTGAAAGAAAAAAGGCAACAAGAAAATTGGGATATCAATAAGCCAGTCGGTCATTTATCTAACAATGTTTTTAACTACCTACCTACCCACCTACCTACCTACCTACCTATTTATCCACCCACCTACCTACCTACCTATTTATCCACCCACCTACTTACCTACCCATGTACTTCTCTGCTTACCCTCTTACCTGCCTATCTATCTGCCTGCCTGCTTGCCTATTTACAATCTTCCTTTCTTTCCCATCTATCTACTTACTACTGCTTTTCTACCTGCCCTCATCTACCTATCTGCCTAGCTACTGTTCTACCGCCTACCTGATTCCTTTCTCTTCCTTCCTTCCTATCTCCTCACCAACTCATCTTCCATCTACAAGCTGTCCACCTGCCTACTGTCTTGTCTGGAAAATATCAAAGAAGAAGAGGAAGAAGAATCTGAGAAACATAATGGTATGTTACATGCTGGATTGCGCAACAACGTATTGGCATACCAAATGAACATTTTTATTTCTATGAGAAGGCTGTGAACAAAAACTCTAAGGTATAATCAATTAATATGTAGGATTTAATGATGGCTCTAGTTTTATTATAATGTTTTTTGGTTTTGCAATCCTGTCTGCTTTCAGCTGCTGTATTTGGTGGTATAATGATTGGCCTAGTCTTCCTTGTGGCTGAACTGGGAACTTTACAGCAGGTGAACATCATTGTTACAATCGCTTTGTTTGTTTGTTTGTTTTACTTTGTTTTTGTTTTTTCAGACTGTTTCTTTTTTTTTTTTTTTCTTTTTTCTTTTCTTTTTTTTTTTAAGTGTTCCTGCAAAGCCGAGACTGTCTTTGCAAATAAGATTATGCAAGTAAAGATATGTAGTGAAATGAATA
>JBCAUA010833828.1:12500-14035 GCA_038406235.1 Peronia verruculata
TTGAACTGAGTTAATAAAATTAATTAATATCGCTAATATATGCTAATCTTATCACTATGATAAAAACAAAAAACAAAAAAAATAAAAAATAAAAAAAATTACCAGACAAAAATGGACATCCCTTAATGCTAGTAATGATAAATCTGATCCTGACAGATGATGGACTGACTCTTGATGTATCGACAGTAAATTCTACCCATCACTCATGCTTAATTTTGAATATTATATGTCGTTGTTTTGATTGTCAGAAGATGGTCCTGGCGACCGAAAAACCGCGTCCTATAATTTGCCTAATAAAGCAGTTCGGATCTGACCTTTACATACCTCATTCTGTTCCTATGGACTTGTTCTGCATCTTCACGTGGCCAGAGAATTGGCCATCTGGTTGCTGGCGCGAATTAGCGTCCTTCATTCAAGCCAAATATATGTAAAGTTACTTCTTGCCTCGCTTAATACACAATATGTGGTTCCAATGCCAAGCTGCTCAAAACGGATGCATATCATTCTAATTGTTAGCATGACAATATAACAGTCATTGCAGGCAACGTCAAACCCCGAGAGTTTATCACAACGTCAGCAGGATGGAAAATGACTGACGAAGAAGTCAAGTGCAGCACAATGGCTCTGAAGAAGCCGGGTGCCTCTCAACGCGTGAGAAGTCGCGTGATCTTTGCGGGGGTTCAAAAGAAGTCTGAAATCCCTGAATATTTTATCCTTAATCTGACCCCACTGCCCCCCCCCCCCCTTTTTTTTTTGGTCCTTTCTCGGCCGCCGAAAGACATTCACCTTGGTACCTTCCGATTTCTCAGCAATGAGCCTGTCGGTCATTCAACACTGGATATGCACCGTATTGTCCGTGGATCACTTAAACCTATCCTTAAACCTTACTTCACTCGTAATCCTAATCCAAGGCCTTGCCCAAATCAAATGTAATGCTACCCCCACCCCTAAGCCTCTAATACAAGAGGGATATTTTTAAGGTATAGTGATAATATTGGTGCACATAGATCCGCCAGCTACAGTAAATGCCTATCACCATGACAGATACCCTGTGGCATTCATATCTGCCAATGATACTTTCCTGAAGAGATAAAAATCCGCTCTCTTTCTCCTCCCATCGTCTGTTCTTCTTACCGGTGGCAGTAGCCTCCTGTTTGATCTCAAGTAGATTTCTTGACTGGTTAGCTCTACGTTTTTTTTTTTTTTTAAAGGGCCCTCAAGCTGAGCTAGCCACAATTTTGAGAAATTCCATTGACCCAAGAAGTTTGTCTCACTTCTTGGCTTGACCCAGTTATTGTGGGTAGGAAATTTATGATGAAAACTCTTTTCTATGAATGACAGTCTCATAGCCAATTTAACTTAGATACTCTCCACATAATAATAGTACTGGGTAGTGTTAATAATTAGGCCTAGGTATTTTTACCCGGCTGGTGGTCACGTGACCACGGGTGGCAGCCACAGTGTGCATCGACAGCGCTATGGAAAGAAACAGTCATCATGCGCTTCTGTGCTGCTTTTAATTGCACAAATGCCTC